>LNAC01000061.1:470431-639935 GCA_002007465.1 Ailurus styani | reverse complement strand
GGGCGGCAGGCGGGAGCGGCTGCACCCGCGGCCCCGGGCTCCCCTCCACCTGCAGGCAGTCCGCCGCTCGGGTCCGGGGAGCGCACGGAAACCTGCCTTCGTCGCAGCTGGGTTCCGAGTTTAGAGCAGAAAGGCGCATTGTCCCGAAGTCACCCAGCCTGTCTGACCACTTCGGAAGTTTCTTTATGCTCCGCGGAACTTGGAGTCAGTCGTCCCACGGGTCACGGGATTATCAATGCATGAGCTTTACCGGGCGAACCCCTCTGGGAAGGGGCGAGGCTGGTTCAGTTGTCTGTGAGGCGGGGGAAGCAACGCTTGAAAAGAAGGGTTCGGCTTAGCCAGCGCGCTCCAACTTGAAGAACAGTAAACACCTGACTATTTGACAGAGCTGGGGGGCGGGGGGCTATTAACCTGAAATTAAAATGTTGCGGGGAGTACTTGTAGCCAAGTGTACCTCGACGAAGACTGTCCTCTGACCGAACTGTGTTCTGGCTCATGTGAGCACTCTGGTGGGCTAGGCCTGCCCTTGGGCTTCCCGCTGACCTTGGAGAATCCTGTTTGAGCAAGAATGCTACTAATTCAGCTTAGGGGGATCCTCCGCCCTGGTGTCTGATCCCGCAAGAATTCTGGGGAGTTGGTCTGGCAAGAATCCCCCTCACCCGTACTTCTTGGTGATTTTCCAGCCACTGACACTGACCCCCACCCTGCGCCTTTCCCTGTTTAAGTCCCCATTTGTCCTTTTTAGTGCCCAGCCTCCTGGAGTCCGACCTCTCTCCCCTACAAAACCCCACTGCAGGAGCCCTTCCTGAATAAAGGCTTCCTTACTGTCTTTATTTAACAAGTGTTCTGAATAACTTTCCCGCAGTTTCTCTTGGTGTATGTGTGCATGTGTGGGTGTGTGCGGTGAAAGATCCATCATGTAATGATTACCTGTTTTTAAACAATTAGTATAAAATGCATTCGTTAGGGCGCCTGGGTGGCTCAGTGGGTTAAAGCCTCTGCTTTCGGCTCAGGTCATGATCTCAGGGTCCTGGGATCGAGGCCCACGTCGGGCTCCCTGCTCAGCGGGGAGCCTGCTTCCCCCTCTCTCTCTCTGCCTGCCTCTCTGCCTCCTTGTGATCTCTCTCCCTCTGTGAAATAAATAAATAAAATCTTTAAAAAAAATAAAAATAAAAATAAAATGCATTCGTTAAACAATTTCATCTCTCTTCCGCATCAGGCACATGTGCTAATTTCCCAAGGTAATCATTTAGAACATCTATGATGCTGATTTTTTTTTTTTTTTTTATTAGATTTTTTTTTTTTTATTTATTCATTTGACACAGAGAGAGAGAGAGAGATTACAATTAGGCAGAGAGGCAGGCAGAGAGAGAGAGGAGAGAGGAGGAAGCAGGCTCCCCGCTGAGCAGAGAGCCCGACGTGGGCCTCGATCCCAGGACCCTGAGATCATGACCTGAGCCGAAGGCAGCGGCTTTAACCCACTGAGCCACCCAGGCGCCCTCTATGATGCTGATTTTAAGTGAATGGTTGAAAAGGTTCTCAGGAATGAATGAATGTCTGATATCAGTATCAGTTTGATGGTTTCTCATTGATTTTATCCGTACAGCTGAAGATTCCTTGTAAACTTTATTTTTCAAAGCAGAAGCTTTAAACAGGTGACCATAGATGCAAATGTCCCTCTGCTCAGAGGAAGGCAGATGGAGGGTGCTGGGTCTCCTTTGGAGATGAATAGGGGGAAAAGGAGAGGACAAGCCAAAGCTCTTGAATAAGAGAGATTAGTGAAGAGACGTAATATAATGGAGGGCCTCGTTAGGATGCTGATTAAACTATAAAAAGACTTAGTCAATCGGGGAAAATTGAATACGTATTGTGTATTAGACAATTATAGGGAATTTTTGGTAATTCTTTAGATGTAGTAAGACATTGCGGGTTTTTTTTTTTAGTATATGTGCTGCAGAAGCGAGCACACGGTTTTTTTTTTTAAGTCCTTTTATTTCTGGGTGAAATTATTTAAGAGAATTAAAAGTACACAGCCAAGTATTGATAGGGACTAAAGCTCAGTACAAGCCTGGAAATGTGTTATAATCTCTATTTTTGAGGGTGTTTGGAAATTTTCATGATAAAAAAGATGCAATAAAGGGATGGCAATCGGAAGTGAAGAAAATACTGTAAATGTCATTTGAGCACCTGGGGGTCAGGATCACCTCCGATAAACATGAGCTATCACAGAGCTCTTCCCATCTTGTATTTAAATCATTCCCTATTTCATCTTGAAGATAGAGCTGCTTCTTTCTTCCAGTTAAATTTGGCATTTGAGATTCAGTCCTTTGCTGAGACGATGGTTGTTGATGATCACCCAAGTTCGAATATTTTTCAAGTGATACAGTTCTTCAATCTTGATGAGCACTTTTACTTTATATATTTTTTAAAGATTTTAATTTATTGATTTGACAGAGAGAGACACAGTGAGAGAGGGAACCCAAGCAGGGGGAGTGGGAGAGGGAGAAGCAGGCTTCCTGCTGAGCAAGGAGCCCGATGTGGGGCTCAATGCCAGGACCCTGGGATCATGACCTGAGCCAAAGGCAGACGCTTTACGACTGAGCCACCCAGGTGCTCCTGATGAGCACTTTTAAAGCAGAAAAGGAGACAAGTTTCATCCCTGAAGTCTTGGAATTCCAGCAGAAAAAGCCCTGCTCTCCAGGAGCAGGGGTGAGTTTCATTCTTCTCCCCTCTGATTCTCTAGTCACTGAATGTGAACCTCCCTCCAAGGTAGGAAAACAAAGGCTAGCGGACTCAACAGTTGAGGAGACTATGCTAAAAGCACTTGGCCAGCAAGGTGCTGGAAGGCGTGGGTGCATTTCCATACAAGAGAAGCACAATCGTTTTATCACAAATATGAAAACAACTCTGATGTTGCTCCTGGGAGAGCCCAGGCTTTACTGCAGCTCCCTCACCTCCGCCCTACGCTCACCTCCACTGTGTTCCTTTCTCCCTTGTATTTTTAGTAATTGCTTTAATCGTGGACATTTTCAGACATAGCCAAAAATAGGATGAAATGGGCCCCCCCCAGGCACCACTTTACCCACCTTTAGCAATTACCCACACTTTCCAAATATTATTTTGTCCATTTCTCCCTGATCTAGTTTGGACCACCCTGCCTCCTGAACCCGGAACATTTTAAAACAAATCACAGACACCCATCAGTTCACCCGTCTTACACCCACTTCTGCATTTATCACCTTGTAGTGGAACTTGTTTCCATGGGATTCTCCCCCGTTGGTCTGCAGGAATGGGCTGTCCTTGATGACATGGAAACTAGCCCATCGTAGGTGGTTCAAGGAACACTTGGAATTCAGTGTGTGAGGAAGGACAGCAGCTTTACTGCCATAGACATAAGAACATAGGTCTTGGGGCACCTGGATGGCTCAGTTAAGCGCCTGCCTTAGGCTCGGTCATGAGCCTAGGGTCCTGGAGTCCTTGGATCCAGCCCTGCTTCCGGCTCCCTGCTCAGTGGGGGAGCCTGCTTCTCCCTCTCCTGCTCCCTCTGCTTGTGCTGTCAAATAAATGAATAAAAGCTTAAAAAAAAAAAAAAGAACATAGGTCTTAACTCACAGAACACACAATGCCTGTCATCAAAAGCATGCTCAGCCAAAGACTCATTATTTAGGACCAAGCACGTGCAGTGTTAGAACAGTGGCGGTGTGGAGTGCCTTGACTTGAAGCCCAGCTCTGTCCCCACTTGCGGTGTCGCTGGGTATGACGGACTGGACTGCAGAGCCAGCAGCAGTTTCTCCTGTCCCACGATGTTCTTCCCGTTTCCCCATCCGGAGGAGTTTGTGTTCCCTCCTCTTGAATCTGGTGGGCCTGTGGCCACAGTGGAAGTGCTGTTAAGTGGTAGCCCAGGCGAGGTCACAAGAGGCAGTGTGGTTTCGCCCTGCTGCCTGGGGTCGCCACGCTGGAGCCCCCAGGCCCTGAAGAAGATCCTGAGACTCCGTGAGCACAGACTCACAGCCAGCCCCCGCCGACTTCGGCTCCTGTTCCATTCCCGCCTATGCTAACTGCGGTAATGGTCAGACCACAATCACCAGAGTGACCCCAAGCCAGAGCCTGGGACAGCCACGCCCTCCTGAATCCCTGACTATAACCGGGAAAGATAATGATTGTTTTAAACTATTAACTATTGGGGTGATCTGTTCTGCAGCAAGACAAAACCAGACCACTGGCTCTCTGTGCCTCAGTTTACGCATCTTTAAAATGTTTCCCACACATTAGGCGATTGGGGGTATTAAAGAGGTAAGAACATCACTGGCACATGATAGCATTGAATAAATGATGGCAATCACCATTTGGGAAACACACAGAGTTTAGAAATCTTGCCCGAGCTAATAAAGATAGTATTTGCAAGATCCCATTTGGCATGCATGCTGATGCCTTTTGAATACAGGTTATTACATAAATAAAAAATCAACCTCAAGGTTGCTAGGAGTTCTTTCAATAATTGGAGAGAAAACAGAATTTTTTTTTAATTTTATTTTTATTATTTGCCCAAGGGGTACAGGTCTGTGAATCATCAGGCTTACATCTTTCACAGCATTCACCAAAGCACAAACCCTCCCCAATGTCCATAACCCATCCACCCTATCCCTACCCTCCCACCCCCCAGTAACCCTCAGTTTGTTTTATGAGATTAGAAGTCTCTTATGGTTTGTCTCCTTCCCCATCCCATCTTGTTTCATTATTTTTCCCTCCCTACCCCCCACAACCCCCCACCCTGCCCCTCAAGTTCCTCATATCAGAGAGATCATATGATAATTGTCTTTCTCTGATTGACTTATTTCGCTCAGCATAATACCCTCCAGTTCCATCCATGTCGTTGCGAATGGCAAGATTTCGTTTCTTTTGATAGCTGCATAATATTCCATTGTATATATATACCACATCTTCTTTATCCATTCATCTGTTGATGGACATCTAGGTTCTTTCCATAGTTTGGCTATTGTGGACATTGCTGCTATAAACATTCGGGTGCACGTGCCCCTGAGGATCACTACCTTTGTGTCTTTAGGATAAATACCCAGTAGTGCGATTGCTGGGTCGTAGGGTAGCTCCATTTTCAACTTTTTGAGGAATCTCCATACTGTTTTCCAGAGTGGCTGCACCAGTTTGCATTCCCACCAACAGTGTAGGAGGGTTCCCCTTTCTCCGCAACCTCGCCAACATCTGTCATTTCCTGACTTGTTGATTTTAGCCATTCTGACTGGTGTAAGGTGGTATCTCGCTGTGGTTTTAATTTGTATTTCTCTGATGCCGAGTGATGTTGAGCACTTTCTCATGTGTCTGTTGGCCATTTGGATGTCTTCTTTGGAGAAATGTCTGTTCATGTCTTCTGCCCATTTCTTGACTGGGTTATTTGTTTTATGGGTGTTGAGTTTGAGAAGCTCTTTATAGATTTTGGATACTAGCCCTTTATCTGATATGTCATTTGCAAATATCTTCTCCCATTCTGTCAGTTGTCTTTTGGTTTTGTTGACTGTTTCCTTTGCTGTGCAAAAGCTTTTAATCTTGATGAAGTCCCAATAGTTCATTTTTGCCCTTGCTTCCCTTGCCTTTGGTGAGGTTCCTAGGAAGAAGTTGCTGCGGTTGAGGTCGAAGAGGTTGCTGCCTGTGTTCTCCTCGAGGATTTTGATGGATTCCTTTCTCACATTGAGGTCTTTTATCCATTTTGAGTCTATTTTTGTGTGTGGTGTCAGGAAATGATCCAGTTTCATTTTTCTGCATGTGGCTGACCAGTTTTCCCAACACCATTTGTTGAAGAGACTGTCTTTTTCCCACTGGACATTCTTTCCTGCTTTGTCGAAGATTAGTTGACCATAGAGTTGAGGGTCCATTTTTGGGTTCTCTATTCTGTTCCACTGGTCTATGTGTCTGTTTTTGTGCCAGTACCATACTGTCTTGATGATGACGGCTTTGTAATAGAGCTTGAAATCTGGAATTGTGATGCCGCCAACTTTGCTTTTTTTTTTCAACATTCCTTTGGCTATTCGGGGTCTTTTCTGGTTCCATATAAATTTTAGGATTATTTGTTCCATTTCTTTGAAATAAATTGCTGGTATTTTGATGGGGATTGCATTAAATGTGTAGATTGCTCTAGGTAGCATAGACATTTTCACAATATTTATTCTACCCATCCATGAGCATGGAATGTTTTTCCACTTCTTTGTGTCTTCCTCAATTTCTTTCATGAGTACTTTATAGTTTTCTGAATACAGATTCTTTGCCTCTTTGGTTAGGTTTATTCCTAGGTATCTTATGGTTTTGGGTGCAATTGTAAATGGGATTGACTCTTTAATTTCTCTTTCTTCTGTTTTGTTGTTGGTATATAGAAATGCAACTGATTTCTGTGCATTGATTTTATATCCTGACACTTGACTGAATTCCTGTATGAGTGCTAGCAGTTTTGGAGTGGAGTCCTTTGGGTTTTCCACATAAAGTATCATATCATCTGCAAAGAGTGAGAGTTTGACCTCTTCCTTGCCGATTTGGATGCCTTTTATTTCTTTTTGTTGTCTGATTGCTGAGGCTAGGACTTCTAGTACTATGTTGAATAGCAGTGGTGATAGTGGACAGCCTTGCCGTGTTCCTGACTTTAGGGGAAAAGCTCTCAGTTTTTCTCCATTGAGAATGATATTCGCTGTGGGTTTTTCGTAGATGGCTTTGATGATATTGAGGTATGTACCCTCTATGCCTACACTATGAAGAGTTTTGATTAAGAAAGGGTGCTGTACTTTGTCAAATGCTTTTTCAGCATCTATTGAGAGGATCATATGGTTCTTGTTCTTTCTTTTATTAATGTCTTGTATCACATTGATTGATTTGCGAATGTTAAACCAACCTTGCATCCCAGGAATAAATCCCACTTGGTCGTGGTGAATAATCCTTTTTATGTGCTGCTGGATCCTATTGGCTAGTATTTTGTTGAGGATTTTTGCATCCGTATTCATCAAAGATATTGGTCTGTAATTCTCCTTCTTGATGGGGTCTTTGCCTGGTTTGGGGATCAAGGTAATGCTGGCCTCATAAAAGGAGTTTGGAAGTTTTCCTTCCAATTCTATTTTTTGGAACAGTTTCAGGAGAATAGGTATTAATTCTTCTTTAAATGTTTGGTAGAATTCCCCTGGGAAGCCGTCTGGCCCTGGGCTCTTGTTCGTTGGGAGATTTTTGATGACTGCTTCAATCTCCTTACTGGTGATGGGTCTATTCAGGTCTTCAGTTTCTTCCTGGTTCAGTTTTGGTAGTTTATATTTCTCTAAGAATGCATCCATTTCTTCCAGATTGTCAAATTTGCTGGTGTAGAGTTGCTCATAATATGTTCTTAGAATTGTTTGTATTTCTTTGGTGTTGGTTGTGATCTCTCCTCTTTCATTCATGATTTTATTAATTTGAGTCCTTTCTCTTTTCTTTTGGATAAGTCTGGCCAGGGGTTTATCAATCTTATTAATTCTTTCAAAGAACCAGCTCCTAGTTTCATTGATTTGTTCCACTGTTCTTTTGGTTTCTATTTCATTGATTTCTGCTCTGATCTTTATGATTTCTCTTCTCCTGCTGGGTGTAGCCTTTCTTTGCTGTTCTTTCTCTAGCTTTTGTAGGTGTAGAGTTAGGTTGTGTACTTGAGACCTTTCTTGTTTCTTGAGAAAGGCTTGTATTGCTATATACTTTCCTCTTAGGACTGCTTTTGCTGTATCCCAAAGATTTTGAACAGTTGTGTTTTCATTTTCATTTGTTTCCATGAATTTTTTTAATTCTTCTTTAATTTCCTGGTTGACCCATTCATTCTTGAGTAGGGTGTTCTTCAGCCTCCATGTATTTGAGGTCTTTCCAACTTTCCTTTTGTGGTTGAGTTCTAGTTTCAGAGCATTATGGTCTGAAAATATGCAGGGAATGATCCCAATCTTTTGGTACCTGTTGAGACCTGATTTGTGACCCAGAATATGGTCTATTCTGGAGAATGTTCCATGTGCACTGGAGAAGAATGTGTATTCTGTTGTTTTGGGATGGAATGTTCTGAATATATCTGTGATGTCCAACTGGTCCAGGGTGTCATTTAAAGCCTTTATTTCCTTGTTGATCTTTTGCTTTGATGATCTGTCCATTTCAGTAAGGGGGGTGTTCAAGTCCCCTACTAATATTGTATTCTTGTCAATGTGTTTCTTTGATTTTGTTATTAATTGGTTTATATAATTGGCTGCTCCCATGTTAGGGGCATAGATATTTATGATTGTTAGATCTTCTTGTTGGACAGATCCTTTTAGTATGATATAGTGTCCTTCTTCATCTCTTATGATATTCTTTGCCTTAAAGTCTAGTTTATCTGATATAAGGATTGCCACTCCAGCTTTCTTTTGCTGTCCATTGGCATGGTAAATTGTTTTCCATCCCCTCACTTTAAATCTGGAGGTGTCTTTGCGTGTAAGATGAGTTTCTTGTAGACAGCATATCGATGGGTCTTGTTTTTTTATCCATTCTGATACCCTGTGTCTTTTAGTTGGGGCATTTAGTCCATTTACATTCAGAGTAACTATTGAGAGATATACATTTAGAGCCATTGTATTGCCTGTAAGGTGACTGTTACTGTATATTGTGTTTCTTCCTTTCTGGTCTATGTTTCTTTAAGGTCTCTTTGCTTAGAGGACCCCTTTCAATATTTCCTGTAGGGCTGGCTTGGTGTTTGCAAATTCCTTGAGTTTTTGTTTGTCCTGGAAGATTTTTATCTCTCCTTCTATTTTCAGTGAGAGCCTAGCTGGATATAGTATTCTTGGCTGCAGATTAGAAAACAGAATTTTTAAAAAATGCTTTGACTTTGCTTCTACTTCCCTGTCTGGTAAAACACGCTTCAGAAAGCAGAGACAGGCATAAAGAAATTGAGTGGAAGAGAGTTTCTCACAAATATGATCTTTGAAGAAAACTGGAATATAATTAAACTGAATTTATTTTTCATGAAAACATGGGATTTTACACTTATTGAGTTTTATGGGGCTCAGGTGTGTCCCTGAGAAAGGCATTGTTTGCTAAAACAAAAGGAAGATATTTTTGGAGCTCACTGAAGGATGGCATAAGTATCCCTTGTTAAACATTGTTAAAAATGTTTCAAAATAAATCCATATACGTAAAAAAAAAAGGGCATCTGAAATGCCAGGATAATAAAATAAAACGTGAATTTGTTTTCTTATATATCTTAATGAGCAGGATCAATTTTTTTTTTAAGATTTTATTTATTTATTTGTCAGAGAAAGACAGAGGCAGACAGAGGGAGAAACAGGCTCCCTGCCAAGCAAGGAGCCTGATGCGGAACTCGATCCCAGGACTCTGGGATCATGACCTGAGCTGAAGGCAGACGGTTAACTGACTGAGCCACCCAGGTGTCCCAGGATCAATGATTTTTATCTTGGCATCCATTCATAACACTTCAGTGAGACGATTTATGGCGTGAGAAAAAGGGGAGGGGACAGGAGTAAGTGTGCATCCATTTCCATCTGGTGTCACATACTCATTTAACAAGCTCTCAGAAGTAATGCTGCACATCATTGCTTCTTGAAAATTATAGTCACTGCTATTTATTTACTGTACCATTAATACAACTCATCTCTAAGTATTTTCTACTCTGGGAATTGGGACACTTTACGTGTCTTCTCTGGGGTTTTTGGTCAAGAAGGGGAGCTTCAGAAAGGCATTTGCTGGGACAAGAGCCCTCCCCATTACAAGGGTGAGCCTAACTTTTCCACTGAAAAGCAGCCCCTCACTCATTATAGTGCCAACGTGGGAATCCCAACACAGAATTCTTAACAGCTATTATCAGGGACAGTATCGACTGGAAGACGTTTTATATTCTGGGTGGAGATACAATATGGGCCATGAAAGAAAGGACTGAATTAAAACAGAAGAATCCTTCCTTCAAGTAACACGGAAAACATTTTTTTTTTAAAATCCACTCCAGGAGTCATGCTCCATAACACCTTTTAAAGAATCCAAGGATAGAACCTAAGACTTTATGAGGAAAAGAGAGTTGAAATTGCAAATTTAACTTTTAGGACCATAAAATGCAAACTTAGGCAAAATAAGAACTTTTTCTCCCCCAGACATTATCATCTTCTTTGCACAGTTTGGCATTCAATGATCTCAACTGATTGTCGAGTGCTTGCGTTCATGATACAGGAGGTCAAACTTCAGTGTATCCCTCCCCCAAATTTATGCTTTATTTAAAAATGTATCCGAGTGGTGTGTAAGACTGGTAGAGAGTAATACTGAGAACCAGGCAGCTTGCAGCAAAAAAACGGAAGGTAAGAGACTTTCACGCAGACGATGATGGTGGCTGACGGCTCAGAGGCAGGAAGGGAAAGGCCGTGAGGATCCCCCCACCCCCGACCACCCCCACACCGGTAACCTGAGTTCCTCAACAGCGCCTGCAAGACGGTGACAGTTGTGACTTTTTTGGACCCAGGGAAGAGGATGATCTCATGTATTTTCAAATTAAAATACGAGAAAACAATGTATTCGCAGAAGAATTCATGATATGGGAAAAGTCCCGGTTGGGAAGTTACCCTCTTGCCAACTCTGAGCATGATCGAGGGTCAGCACAGAGCTGTGTATTTAGTTATTTACAGAAACAGAGAGTTGCACAGACCACACAGACTTCAAGGCTCGTAACTTTAAGGTGTATGCCGGCGATTCATTCGCTCTAACACCTGCTCCGTGTCTGACGATGGCAGTGTGAACGTGTGAGATCTTTATTACAGAAGCCCTGCGTCAGGCCATCTTCACAGTCAAAGGAACCTGTGAAATTTTCAAGCTGCAGAGTATATCCCATTAGTCATGAGGTCAGTTTGGTAGGTTACACCAGGGATGTTTTGTAACAAAACAGAAGAGGATATAAAATATATGAGTATATAGAATCTGAGTACTTCGTAACATTTTTACACAGTTTTAGACATTTACACACAGACATATATGTATTCATGTATGTGCTCATGTACACCCTCAGCTCTGTAAACACACATTCTGATAACACAGACCCTCCAGTAGACGCAAGCATATCCTTTTCAAACTTCTCATTAAGAAATAATAATAATAATAATAATAATAATAATAATACAGGTGTCAATGGTTGAGCACTCCTGTGGGTCAGCCACTGTTGCCAAGCCCTCCCCACGTATCGTGATCATTCTCCCAAGAGGGCTAGGAGATGGGTGTCACCTACATCTCGCAGACAAGAACATGGAGACACGCAGCGTTCAGCACGTCACGAGCAAGCGGCAGAGCTGGGGTCTGATCCTGACAATCCGACTGTGGAGACAAGCTCCCTCGGCCTCCACCCAAAAGGCCGAAAAGGAAGGGAACTCGTGTCCTCCTGGAACAGACAGCCGGTCCCACTGTCCGAGTCCCCCCGAAGGTTAGCAGAGCCAGTTCTGGAACACAGATCTCCCAGTTTCCAATCCTACGCTCTCCCTAGACCTCATGCAACAGTATTCTCAGTAAAAGCTGCATCGTGAAGCTGAAATCAATCAAGCTCAAAATAAATGAAAGATACATACACATGCCCTTGAAAGCGAACATGTTTATTTACATCGCTGTTTCCTTTTTACAACTCCTACACTTTTAAATAATAAAATTTTCCAGGAAATCCGGTAACCTTTAAATTAAGATATTTTAACAGAAGAAAATTATCACAATATGATTTTTATTTACATGAATTTCCAAGGGTCTTAAATAGTTCCTTTTGAAACGGCACAACATAACTGAAAACTCTCACTTAGAACTTGCATCTTTTTCCAAAACCTTCAGTTTAAGGAATTAAGCTTATGATCACCTCCTTGTAGCTTGGACTCTTAGAGACGAAAACCTGTTAACACACTTACAAATACCAACCTGCTTCATAAATGATCCATGTTTTGGCTGCAAGCTAAACCTCTTTCACTAAGCAGAGTTTTTTTTTAGACATCTTGCATTGCTTTGATTAAAACTTTCTGGAAGTTTTCTGGATCAGTCACACAACCGCTTACGAGTTGGGATGTATGGATTCTGAGCACTCAATTCAACGTACGAGGACGGGCTGATCTCGGGTTTAGCCAACTCTGAAAACGATGTGTGGGGACGCACGGGGATCGGAACATCCCGAGGCAGGGGAGGGGCGGGGTGCAGATTAGGTGCACTTTCCTCCCCACGGCCAGTCCCATTTGGAGGCTCCCCTTTCCTCTGATATTGCACATGCCAATCACTTTCTTCAAGAACCTACTATTCATAAAATTACTTCCAACAATAATGATCTGACATCCTTCCATGTCACACTGAGAGATTTCAAATATTTATTAGTGAAACTATAGGAGAGGATAGATTTTCCTAATATTTTAAGCATGAGTTCCTCTGAAGAGTTGGTATAACATCCATTAAAAAATAAAAAAGATTAACTTTTACCATGATCAAAGCTACAGTTCACAATGAAAAACTTCTATAGCTCTGTCCACCTTCTCTGTAAGAACAGCCGAGGGCCAGTCTTGAACTTCATGCGGCGGCAATAGAGGTATCATCCACGAGCCGGCCCTGTGGCTTTTAAAAAGGGGAAGCGAGATGGGTTTACAGGCAGTAACAACAAAAGCTCTATTAATTGAAAAGATTTAGAAATTCTTGGAACTGTTTCATAAAAATGGAACAAATGTGCACAGGTATCAAAATCACATTTATTTCTCCCCGTCTTTCACCCCACCCTGTGGCTTCACTTGAACCTGCGGAGGGCAAGCTGCAAGGCCAAGGTGCTGCCCCCGTTCCCTCTGCCACCAGACACCGACGCGGCCAGGACCGCGTACCTCCACCGGCCAAATCTCCTCCATCACTAATTCTCTCCACCCTGTGTCCCAGCGGCTACTGCTCTCTCACCGGGAGCGTGCGGAAGTGAACCCAGCTGCCATTTCTGCTTAAGGGATAGTTTTGGTTTCTCTCTTGCTTGGGGCCCGCCTGCACCCCAAGCTTGAGGAAGGCCACACACCTGAGCTGACAGACAAGCTCTTCGGGGATTCAAGGTCTCCCTATCTCCTGTTTGTAAGGAAAAGCAAGTCACAATGAACTAGGATACCTAACGATGGATACTATGAGGACAGAAGCAGCAGATAAAAACAAAAATCTAGCTTTCCCTAAGGTGACTGAAAAAAACTTAAAACGTCACATCAGAAGAGTAGAGGCTAAGAATGAATAAGAAGTATCGTAACCGTACTCAGGGGTTAAACTTGTTAGCGACGGGTTAGTGAAACTTCAGGGAGTCATCAAGAAAATGAAAAAAATGAAACTCTTGCAAACAGTCTTACTCGGCAGAGGTATGTTAGCAGACTTTTGGGAGAAGAGCACGAGATGGTATTCGGGAGATGAAACAGAGCACTGTCACAACACCATCACCTAAAGCCACTGACAAGGCCTGAAGCAGAATGGTTGGGGGGGGGCTCCCTGAGGCAGGAAAGAGGGCACTTTGTTGCCCCGTGTTTTATGCATGTATGTGTGTGCACATATATATGTGTGTGTGTGCAAGCATCCGTACGTGTGTAAGTTAGGCCTCTGACATTCAAGGCAGGAACGGAATGAATTAAAGAAGAGGTGCCTGGTCTTTTGTATTTCAGTACTAACCTCTAGTACTGACAGAGGACGTTCAGTTTAAAAATGGAATAATGGGGGCCCCTGGGTGGCTCAGTCAGTTAAGCAGCTGCCTTCAGCTCAGGTCATGACCCAGGGGTCCTGGGATCGAGCCCCACATCGGGCTCTTTGCTCAGTGGGGAGTCTGCTTTTCCCTCTCCCTCTGCCCCCTTCTCTCTCTCAAATAAATAAAATGAAATCTTAAAAAAAAAAAAAAAGGAAATGGAATAATGGCTCAACCTGGTTATATCCTTACCAAACCCGGCTTTATGAACAGGGACAGAAGACAAGATTATGCAATTAGAAAACCTGGAATCTACTTATCAAAGGAAGAAAAATATTAATCCAGCCTTGAAGTAGGGCAGCGCCGCCCATGGAACTTTCTGTGGTGATGGGAAAGCTCCAGTCAGTGCTGTCCACCACGGGGGCCACCTGCACATTGATTTATTGGGCACTGCAAGTGCGGCTAGTACAACTAACTAATTTTTAAACTGAATTTAAATTAAATTAAATTTACATCTCAGTAGGGCACACGTGGCTAGTGGCTAACATACTGGATCAGCGCAGCTCTAGAATTCAGTAAAGGTGTGAAGGGATGTCCTACTGGAGTCAGGAAGATTGTTCACTAAGAGGAAGAGGGTAATCCTCAGTCACTGTCCTCATCAGGTAAAACAACTGTCACTCGAAGATTTCCCCACTGATAAAGGAGCCAGTTCTGAGGATCCCAGCCAACTTCTTTGGCAGCAGTCAAGTTACTAGAAGGTAGTACTTGTATTCAGAAAAGAGAGCATGGCAGTTAGAAAAGGGAGTGCTAGTTATGCTAAAACTTAGAAGTGTTTATTTTTCTGGAACCTTTCCTTACGGATTTAAGCACTGCCCAGAAGAGGTTTACTGTGGAAGAAAATCAGAAGACTGAACTAGCAGGACCTAGGGTTAGGTTGGGGGTACTGAGCCCTAAAGGGAAAGGAATGAAAGAGATTCATCGGTGGCCCCAAAATCCTGACTCCTTCAAACGATCAGCTCTCGCATCTCAAACAGGTTATGTCTGTATAGCTCTGTCTGTGCCGATACCTACTCTCACGCTAACTAAAGCTGTACTTCTGAGTTTGGGGATAGCACACTTCAGAAGGTCACCCAAGCCCCCACTGCTCCCCACTCCAGTCATGAGACTTTTCCCCACGGGGTGACCTCAGACATGACAAGAGGAACAGCAACAGACATGGCTTGTGAATGTGAACAGGTGGCAACGTTTAAAAAGCCACTGCTAGGGCGCCTGGGTGGTTCAGGGGGTGAAACGTCATGATCTCAGGGTCCTGGGATCAAGTCCTGCATTGGGCTCCCTGCTCAGTGGGGAGTCTGCCTCTCCCTTCCCCTCTGCCTCTCCCCCTGCTTGTGTGTATGTGTGAGTCTGCGCGAATTCTCTCTCTCTCAAATAAATAATATCTTGAAAATAAATAAAAATAAAAAGCCACTGCTGTTGGGAGCCAGCAGGGGGCATATGGGACATCTCCGTAATTTCCTCTCAATTTTACTTTGAACTTAAAAAACTGCTCTAAAAAAATTAAGGCTTCTTAAAAAGCCACTGTTTACACACAGGAGATCTAGAAGTATGAGATTTTTCTTTTACAAATTACAAGTATGGTGCTTGGAAACATTAAGAAATTATTTACTTGCAGATGGAAAGATAAAAGCTAGGAAGATTATAAAGGATACATGAACACAGACTGACTGATCATGTAGCCCATCCCAGATTATGTAAAGAAGGGACAGTTCTTCCAAACCTGAGTAAGACAGGCACTAAAGAGGCAAGTGTGAGCCATGAGACGTGTCATTCTGAAAGTGAGTACGAAGCTAAAGCAGAAGGTGGCGCACAGGACCCCTATGTACCCACGGGTGCCAGGGTTACCGAGGAACCCACGGCTACCGGGACAGAGGCCTTAATTTCTGGCGGCGGGAACGGCCTCAGCGGAGGTGAGCGCGGTGCTGAATGAGCCACGCGCGCGGCCCGGGTCACCCTCTCCTACGCCGACTACGACCATCCCACATGTCCCTTGACCTCAGGAACCTGGAAGTGGTCCCCATGTGGAACAGCAAAGCATTTAAGCCGCGCAGTTTCCGACACAGGATCATTTGCAGAGAAGGCCCCAGTCGGTATCACACAGAGGGGGAGGAGCGTTCAAGGTCATGTTTGGGAAGTCGCTCCATTTTGACTAAAAACTAGTTCCAAACTAACTATGATGTAAAAACATACTTTACTAAGCCAAAGGAAAAACCCGTCTCAGGATAACACGAAAGTAAATCGTGATCTACCTAAGGGAATAAAAACCTTTGGAATTAGATTCTGTGAAACGACAGCAACTTTACAGACATGAACAGCGAAACTGCCAAATTCACGTCATGACAATCAAAACTATCAGTCTCAACATTAGTGTTTGGTGAAGGTTATGTGAAAGAAAACACCTTGGCCTGCCTGCAAGCCAGGCGACTTCCAGAGCAGACAACTCCTCGGCCTTACCTTTACAAAAATACTGGTAGGTATAAAACGCCTGAGCAGTTGATTGGTGAAGTGAGGAAATCTAAGCAGGTTGACGTGGAGAGATGGCAGTTGCTGGTATCCGGCCATGAGAGGGTAGAAATTATATAACATTTCCTGTTCGGTGCCAGGGAGGATCCGTAACCGAATCTACAGCATAACAAGGTGGATAGAAAGACAGTCAAATATACGCGCTCACAGCGTCTTCGCATTGTCACCCCTTCCTTAGTCACGGGTGACTGGACACCCGAATCTTTCTGGGGAAATGTTCTCTCTCGCCTATTCCCCCTTCCAGACAGATTCGAAAATACAGCGCTGAATTAGTATGACATGAGGACTACACAGATAACGAATGCATAAAAAAAACTGTGCCTGATTTCTCGGTTTCTACCAAGATCTAAACAGCAACTTGTACCAGCTTAAAAGGGGGAACGTGAGACGGATCGGTATTTTGTGTGTCTGAGACCAAGTGGATTTTTACACTCACAAGATATTATGAGATAACTGGGAGAAAACTCATCTCTATATATATTACATCACCATAAGACAAACTAGTTGTTTCTGGTGTTTTATTTTAGGGGACCTTTGTGGCAAGGTAAATGATGTTGGGGGAAAAAAGATGTTTGGTATCATATATTTTCATAAATCAATATGTGAAAAAGATCAGGACACTCTAGGAAAGCTGACTCATTTGCATATGAGAACATACAGTATGTACATGTGCCAAAGATAACGTATGTCTGTACCAATATGTGATAGCTAATGTGTTTTTGTTATCAACTTAAATTAGCTAATGGACTTACAGTACACTTCCTACATCATTCTATTTTACAGTTAATAACAAACATAGTACTCAGAATATGTATAGCACAGAGGACTAGTCAGGGTAGACACTACTGAGTATTGGGACATGTTTGTTCCTCTAATTATGTCCTGGTTGATAAAAAGTATTTACTATTGGGAGGTGACTATTACCCACTTTGACAGTAGAAGATAGTATTCTCACTGAAATATGGTTTTGCCTGAAAGTGTTACATTCCATTAAAAAATGTGATGAACTTTTCCACCTCTGATTTGAATGAGTGAATCAAAATACCTGATTTATTTTTGTATGTAACTATAAAATTGTGTCTAAATGTGCAAAAGGTAAGTAAATTCTGTGCAAGATCAAGATCTCTAAAAAGTTTCACTGATAGTTCAAAAGAGAATCAGGCTTTTTTTTTTTTCCTAAGTAGGCTCCATGCCCAACGTGGGGCTTGAACTCATGACCCCAAGATCAAGGGTACATGCCCTACCGACTGAGCCAGCCAGGCACCCCAGAGAATCAGGCTTTTAATATGGGTAGTAAGGCCTCCAAATAAAAGACACAAGTGCACACACACGCACACTCAGAAGTAATAAAAGGGAAATCTAAAATTTTCAGGAATCCTATTGCAGTCCAGGGATTTGTAAATTCTTGTTCTATAAAAAGAAAGAACTTACATGTATGATCTCAATGTGAAAAGGGTTACCCACGTAACCCACCTCTACACGAATTGTACTTAATCTTTAAAAGGGACTAAAAATTTCCTATCAAAATAACAGGGACCACAATCAGCCTGATCGGTTCATTTGTAAAAACTAAACGTACAGCTCTCCATTTCCTGGCCAACTTCTGTATCTACATAAGCAACCCAGTGAGACAGGACCATACCTGTTTAAGACCTGAGAACATGAAGGCATCGCTAGGTTCCACAGAAATCTCCACATCTTGAACTAAGTTCGTCTTATTCTGAAGGTGGTATTTGACAGGTAAGGATTCTCTGACACGCCCAAATGATGGCAGATCTGTAGAGAAAGAGGACACATTTCTTTTGGTTAAAAAAAAAAAGAGTTCACCATTTATGAGTTCTTTTTGTAAAGGAATCTCACTCAGTAGACATGGGATTATTTAAATTAGTGATAACACTGCACTCTTACTAAGTAAGAAAATTCTTTGATTGATTAACAGCCCATGGGACTATGGTAAAACAGGCCCAAAATAATCAAGTCTCCTTCTAAAGCTGATTGACCTAGAAAGGGTCTTGGCTATCAAGAGCTGAATTATATTTTAGGAATAATTTTCCAAGTCTACGAAACATTTCCTTGAATATCCATCATGGTTCAAGAAGGAGTGATAGGCATCACGTGCCTCTTGATGGGAGTACACACCATTAGCTATGAACTATTCTTGCCAAAAACTTGAACCTGAATCTGATCGAGACTATAGATATCACCACCAACTACCAGGGACCCTCAAAAATGAATACAATGCAATCAGCAAAAATCCAGACTATAGGAAGCTCTACAGGACACTAGACTCCATTTCTTTAACAAATGAACAGCAAGGAAGAGGGCCAGGTGGTGGTGGTGAAGGAGGTGATGGGGGGGGTTTCTTCCCAGGCACAGATTCCAAAAGTAGGAGACATCCGTCAGCTGCAACGCAAGACCTTGAGACAATCTAAAGAACCTTCAGAGTCGACCAGGGAAATTTGTGACACTAGAATTCGATAATATTAAGAAATTATTGTTAATTTTTAAAGTGATAATAACAGAATTGTGATTATGTTTAGAAAAATAACCACTAATATTAAAGATGCAGACAGAAATATTTATAGATGAAATAACAGCTGGGCTTTGCTTTAAAATAATGGGTAGTACGAAGCATACGTAGAGGTACAGATGAAACAGGATTGATCCTAATCTAATTCTTTAAATGCTGGGCATTTTTCATAAAAAATTTTTTTTTTAAACCCCAAAGGCTAAACGAGATACTCTTCCTGGATTCTTTTTCTCAAGTAACATTTGATGCCGTTACCTGCGTTCACATGGAGAGGAATGTTTTCTACGATCACGTGTGGCAGAGTGATGACAGTACTGATGACAGGGACCTTTCCCATGGCTGACGTCCTGCGGCAAAAAGGGGCAGCTTTCAAAACCACGTCTTACGTGAAAAGTTAAACCAAATACCGGAAACGTGTAGATGCACCAACTTATTCCAAAGGAACAGAAATTACTTCTATGCTTTCTAGAACGTTATTAATGGCAGTATTTTTTTTAAAAAAGATTTTATTTATTTATTTGTCAGAGAGAGAGCAAGCACAAGCAGGCAGAGTGGCAGGTAGAGGCAGAGGGAGAAGCAGGCTTCCCGCCGAGCAAGGAGCCAGATGCGGGACTCGATCCTAGGACCCTGGGATCATGACCTGAGCCAAAGGCAGTTGCTTAACCAACTGAGCCACCCAGGCGTCCCTAATGGCAGTAGTTTTAAAAGAAGCTTTTGGAATCCTGTGTTTTGGATGTTTCTAACTCACAAATGCTGCAACCCATGGCTGCGGTTTGGCCCCAGGGCCAGAGCGTAGAGCAAGCACACCAGGAGGCACACCATTTAACACGGTGTTTGGTAGCTCCCAGTGTAGGTGGCAGTGGGACAGAGACCTTCTCACCCTGCGGCCAGCTCACAGCTCAGCACAGACCGCCTGCAAGCGTAATGTTATAACGACTCTAGAAGTACACAGGAAAAACCAAGCAACTGAAAATATTTTACAATCAACACACATAGTGGCATTCCAGAACTACCAAGAAAAAGCGAGTACCATTAGGAAACTGCCAAATATTCTTCCCTCTATTACAGTTAGAATGGGAACAACAGGGCCAGCTGGCCACTACCTGACCAAGGAGAGCCCTTAGGGAGAGTCTGTGTCTAGAGGTCGAACAGCTGACGCTCTGTGCAAATACAGCAGAAGCAAGAGGAAAACTATCTCATCATTAAGAAATATGTCTCAGGCGCCTGGGTGGCTCAGTGGGTTAAAGCCTCTGCCTTCGGCTCAGGTCATGATCCCAGGGTCCTGGGATGGAGGCCCGCATCGGGCTCCCTGCTCGGCAAGGAGCCTGCTTCCTCCTCTCTCTCCGCCTGCCTCTCAGCCTACTTGTGATCTCTCTCTCTCTGTCAAATAAATAAATAAAATCTTTAAAAAAAAAAAAAAATATGTCTCTACGGAACTTACAGGAACATGATGCAATAACTAAGCAGTGCCTTCAAAGTCCTATTTTAATTCCTAGAAACATATATTAAACTAAACTTCAACATGGTAAATTCAGAAGTGGGTAAAAGAAAGTTGTTAGTTTTTTAAAAATAAAATTATGTTCCTTTTTCCGTTCTCATTTTTAATATATCTTATCCATGGTTTTAAAATTTATGAAAAAATCGAGCCATGCTAAGAAGGTAACACATGAAATACCACGTTGTCTACCTCCCAGCCTAAGAAAACATAACAATAGTAGCTCGATCTTCCCACCTACCCCTTCCTGCTTGCACTCCCCAGAAGTAACTACTATCCTGAATTTGGTATCTATCATTGATATGTGTTTCTTTACACTTTCCAAATTATGTGTGTAGCCCTAAGAAATATGCAGTGTTTTATGTGTTTCCAACACTATATACATGTGATCTGTTCATATTCTGAACATCCCGCAGTAGCTCTGTTCATTTACTATTCAGTTACCAGGTGTAGCTCTGGTTAATTCATTTTCACTGATACTGTTATGACTATGTCACAATTTATCCATCTTCCTGTTGATGGATATCTAGTGTTTAGCTTTTGACTATGATTATCAGAGGTGCTAGGACATTCTTACATATATACTTTGTGTGCCTGTTTAAGACTTTTTCTTTTTTTTTCTCTATTTTTTTTTAAGATTTTTATGTATTTATTTGACAGAGAGAGAGAGAGATCACAAGTAGGCAGAGAGGCAGGCAGAGAGAGAGGAGGAAGCAGGCTCCTTGCCGAGCAGGGAGCCCGATGCGGGCCTCGATCCCAGGACCCTGAGATCATGACCTGAGCCGAAGGCAGAGGCTTTAACCCACTGAGCCACTGTGGCGCCCAAGACTTTTTCCAAGACGACAGGTAGTAGATAGACAGACAGACAGACAGACTATATACATTTTCAGTTTTACCTAGTACTGCTGAAACACTTCCAAAGTAATTGTTCTATTTTATACTCCACCTCTTTTGACAAACCATGCATTGTAAGCCTTTTTATTTTTTCCAAATTAGTAGAGCACATCTGAATCTCAGATTCCTAGTGAAGTTAAGCTTCTCTCCCTGTTTACTGGCCACTGGCTTCTTCTGTTTCCCTTACACCGCATACTTGAGATTTTTTTTTTTTCATACTTGAGATTTTGCTCAGCTTGCTGTTAGGAGACTTGTTTTTCCAGGATTTGTAAATGTTCTTGATGTGAATTCTAATACTTTGTCAGTTTTACAGGTTGCAAACAGCTTTTCCCAATTTGTATTTTGTCTTCTCACTTTCTACATGGCATTTTTAAATGAACTAAGAAACTTAAGTATAGCAAATCAAATTCATCAATTTTAGTGGCTTATGCTTTTATGTTTTATTTAAAGGAACTCTGCCCTATTCCAAAGTCGTAAAATATTTCTCTTACTTTCTACTAAAAGCAATAGTTTTGCTTTTTTTTTTAAGATTCTATGTATGTATGTATTTATTTATTTATTTGTCAGAGAGAGACAGACAGACAGACAGAGCACAGGCAGGGGAAGTGGCAGGCAGAGGAAGAAGCAGACTCTCCACTGAGCAGGGAGCCTGATGGGAAACTTGATCCCAGGACCCCGGGATCATGACCTGAGCTGAAGGCAGATGCTTCACCGACTGAACCACCCAGATGTCCCTTGCTTCTCATTAGAACTTTAGTATACCTGGAATTGATTTTTATATACAGTGTAGAGTAAGGATACAATTTTTTCCCAGACATCCAATTGTTCACCAATTGTAAAAACAGTTCATCCTTTCCCCACTGATCTGCAATGCTACCTCTCTAAGCAGTTCTTCTTCTTTATTTTTTTTTAAGATTTTTATTTATTCGACAGAGAGAGACACAGTGAGAGAGGGAATCCAAGCAGGGGGAGTGGGAGAGGGATAAGCAGGCTTCCCACCGAGCAAGGAGCCACGTGTAGGGCTTCATCCCAGGACCCTGGGATCATGACCTGAGCCAAAGGCATATGCTTAAGAGCTGAGCCACCCAGGCGCCCCGCTACCTCTCTAAAATACAATTTCCATACGTGTGGATCTATTTCTAGACTCACTCTTCTGTTCCTCTGGCTCATATAGCCTCAAGCCAATACCACGGCAATGACTAGTGTACAGCTTTATAGTAAGTCTGCCAATTTAGAAGAGCAAGTACCCTTGCCTAGTTTTCCTTCTGGAGTTATCTTGACTATTTCTGAGGTTTTGCCTTTCCACAGAAACTTTATAATCAAAAGTGTCAGGTTCTAAAAAAACAAACCAAAATAAGCTATTGGGATTTTGAAGGACATTGTTCTGATTCTATAGAACAAACAATATCAGACCTATCCAAATCCCACCTGAGACCACTTTGTGCATTTCCCCATTATTTAAGAACTTCCTTTAATGTTTTGAAGTTTTATAAATTTCTATATAATGGTAACACATGTTTTCTACTCGATATATTCTTTCTTACCTTATGATTACTGTCGTCATCTAAATGATACCTATTTTAAAAGTACATTGCTGGGTGCCTGGGTGGCTCAGTGGGTTAAAGCTTCTGCCTTCGACTCAGGTCATGATCTCAGGGTCCTGGGATCGAGCCCCACATCAGGCTCTCTGCTCAGTGGGGGAGCCTGCTTCCTCCTCTCTCTGCCTGCCTCTCTGCCTACTTGTGATCTCTCTCTCTCTGTCAAATAAAAAAAATAAAATCTTTAAAAAGATAAATAAATAAATAAAATAAAAGTACATTGCTGGAGGTTTATTACTGATAGAGAAAGCCAACTGGATTTTGTATATTGATTGTTATACCTAGCAACCTTGATGGATATATCTTATATATACATACATCTTCTATATATCTATATCTTACATATGTATCTATATATCTTATAATGCGAATAATCTGCTGATACGCTTGGGTTTTCTCTGTAGACAATCCTCTTGACTGCAAATAAGAGAAGTTTCTCCTAATGTTTTCAACGGTCCTGTTATAAAAATTCATTTGGTTACAATTTCATCAGTATATAGGTCACAAATTGTGAGAAATACAAATGAACATTTTAATCTTTGTGCTTTTGACAAATGGTTAGGGATAGCACGTGACTTCTAGTCTTCACCCCAGGACTGACAGAGGCTTTCAAATAGTAAATGACAATGATATAGCACAGACAAGGAACAAAAGACAGGGCTGCTGTAATTTACCTCTTCCAGGAGATAATATAATGCCCAGTTGCTACTCCACCTTCAACATTTCCAACAGATGGGCACCGAAGACAAAAGCATTCACTAGCACTCTCTCCAGTCTGCAAGACAACTACAAGAAATAGTCCTTATAATCCTTATGCAATGATTTCCTCTATGAAAGGCGAGTTTTACCTCTGATAAAAAAAGAATACTTTTATCAGCTATACACTATTTATAGAAACTTAAAAACAAAGGCTCAGAGATGTTAAATGACTTTTTCAAGGTCACAAAGTCCCTGTCCAGGTTTTTCCCCCTAATATATCAATATTCCATTATCATACAAACAGGTGAGGCAGCTGGAGGTGTGTGACAAGTTCCCATGGGAACTAATGAAAAGGAAAAGCTGGAGACAGGATAATACCATTTGATGATTATTTTTCTCTCTTCAAATTATTTCATGTCTGCAAAGGAAAACACTTCATGGTAGAGAAAAAGAAATTTCTAGTTAACCCTTAGGGTACTCAAAATGTCATTCCAGCCAACTCTGGCTTTCTCTGACCAACGCACATTACTGCCACCATCAAACGGAAACACATTACACGGTGCCTTGTTATTGCCTAACTTGGTTATTTACCTCTTACTCACAGATGCTGTCCTCTCGCCAAGTTTAGCCTGAACTCCTGATGACAAGACAAACGCTCATCTGAATCAAGGCCTCCCTGCCCATCAGCCCTTCGCAGGCTGTGGGGCACCTCCTTTAATGCAAGCCAGCAGTAGGGCCCACCGAGGGCTGAGGTTAGCACATCTGTGAGTGAAACCATCAGATGATAATAACAAAGTCTCAACTAATCGTTTTTATGGTTCTCCAATGAAGGCTGTGATATGTTGTGGGTAGAAACTGGAAGTCAAAGGGAAAAAAGCTGGGCCAACCCCTACTTTAATTAACTACTTTTAAGTAATTTTTAAGGCCTAGGAAAGGATACTACAGCCTGGTAAATAAAACACGCGTTAATTCAAACCTCTTAATATACCTTTTTTTTAGAACCAGGGACATTTATTTTGCCTCCCCCCTGCCCCACCAAGTCCTCCTTAATTCTAGGAAGTTACCCAAAATGATACGACCTTTATTAACAATTAACATTAGGGTCAACTTTATGACCTCGGAAAAGTTGTTATTTTTAATGTGTCAAACACTAATTTTGCAATGCCTGAGTTCTGGTGTTCTTAGAGGCGGTGGACAGAGTAATACAGGCCACCCCCTTCCCCAAAGATATCCACATCCTAATTCCCCAGAATGGTACCTTACCTGGCAGAAAGGACTTTATGGATGTGATTAAGATAAAGATCATAAAATACAAAGATTATACTGGATAATTCATTTGGGCCCAATGTATTCAGGAGGGTAATGAGGGAAAAAGGGAGGCAAGTAGGAGTCTGAGAAAAAGATGTGACAATGGAAGCCAGGCCAGAAAAGAAACATTTGAAGATGCTACGCTGTCGGTTTTGAAGGCAGAGGAGGGAGCCAGGAACCAAGGGCTCCAACTGGCCTCTGAAAGCTGAAAAGGGCAAAGGAAAGGATTTTCCCCAGATCCCAGAAGCAATGCAGCCCTGCCCACGCCTTGATTTTAGGACCTTTGACCTCCAGAACTTTCAGATAATAAATCTGTGTTGTTTTAAGCCACTCACTTGGTGGTAATTTGTTACAGCAGCAATAGAAAACTAGTAACGGGAAATTCAAGGTGGACATTATTCATTAATTTAATAAATATTTATTAACCAACTCCTGTGAGGCTGGCAATACAAAGAGGATGACGTCACGGCTCCAGCTCTTCAAGGGCACACCGCCTAATGGAGGCGCCAGGACTGTAAATACATAATCACGACAGATCGGGGTAAGTGTTGTAACAGATGTACTTGGGGAGTAAAGAAGGAACACGACCCAGCCCCGCTCAGGGAGATCTAAAAAATCAAAGCTTACATGAGTCCTGAAGAGCGCACGAGAGTTTGACAGGATGGAAGAAAAAGGAGAGGGTTTTGGGCAAAGGTACTAATGTGTTCAAAAGCAGAGGCGGTGTCTGTTGACTATAAAAAGCTTGGTTTGGTCGAAGTCTGGGCAAGAGGAAGGGGAAGCAGAGGCTGGCGCAGAAGAAGCTGGGAAGGAGAGCTGCGCGGGGAAAGGTCTGGAATGTCGTGAAGTTTTTTTTTTTTTTTTTTTTAAAGATTTATTTATTTGACACAGAGAGAGAGATTACAAGTAGGCAGAGAGGCAGGCAGAGAGAGAGAGAGGAGGAAGCAGGCTCCCTGCCGAGCAGGGAGCCTGATGCGGGCCTAGATCCCAGGACGCTGAGATCATGACCTGAGCCGAAGGCAGAGGCTTTAAGCCACTAAGCCACCCAGGCGCCCTGTCGTGAAGTTTTTTAAGTGGGAGTAACAAGTTCAGAATAGTTTCTCGAGAAATTGAAGTCTGGCAGCAGTATGAAAGGCAAAGCAGGAGAGAGTGGCAAAGAGGAAACTAGGTAAGTAGGTACTTCTGAAGGCCAGAGGAGAGATGCTGACCTTCTGTGCAATCAAGACACACGCAGAAGGCAGAACTCGGGGCTGGGCTGCCTGTGCACGCACAGACAGCGTCTCATTTGCTGCGTGGTTCCGAGCTGGAACTGAGTGTGCACTGGTTCCTCTAGCTGGACTGCGGAGCGCTGGCAGCCTAAGGCCGTGTGGCAGGTGAAGACTTGTAGAAAAAGTAAAGGGAGCCAAAGTCGGGATCCTGGAAGTGACCGACATTGAAGGGGTAAGAAAAGGAGTCAGCGAAGAATGGACAAATAACTAGCTTGTGTTGAGCTGTTAGGAGACAAGCACTGGGCTGAGATTTTCTTGTAGATTAGCTCATCCACACTATCTCATATATGTGATCCGCTTTAACTCCGAGAAGTGATCAAATACAACGAACAGTCCAACAAAGCAGAAGAGCAAGCAGGAGGACTGAGAACTGAATCTAGTTCAGCATGACTCCAAATCTCATGATTATTCCAAGTTGGCACAGGGAGGAGAAGAGGAAGAAGAAGACAGAGGAACAAAGTACCAGGGACAATGACTTCCAAAACCACAGGAGACAACCAGGTTTTGAAAGACAGAGAAACGAAACTCATAAAGGCATTCTGAGAGCAAAAATGGGGTTGCTGTTATTATTATTTCACAGAATGTGGGACCTATCTGTAGCATTTAAACAGAGAGGTTTAGGGACATGTTTGATTTTATCTATCTATCTATCTATCCATCCTCCTTTATGATGACTTCCCTAAAATGCACAGAAGTGACTATGAAGACTGCTTGCTCTTTTGGTGTCTTGAGAACCAGCATGGTGCCGTATAGTGAACTTGATAAATACCTGCTGATTACTTATTGATACATACCGAAACTTATTTTCAGGCTAGATGCAAAAAATACATTGGAGTTCTAAAACTACTCATCTAGTTTTAATCTTTATTGCAAATCAACTACAGGACCTAGTAATACTGAAGTCCAGGAGTAGACAGATAAATAAATAGAGCAAATAAATGACTCACATTTGGTTTTAAGAACACATCATGATTTCTTGACATATAATAACTGTCCTTATAATAGCACTGAGCACAATTTTGCTTGGGTTAACAACCAAACTCATTTTTTTCTAACAGCTCAAGCAGCATACAAGCCCAAAGTATGAAGCACCAGAAAAGCAGGATCACGCACAGGTTTAAATCTCTTCTCTATACCGTTTTAGTTGATTTATAAAACTCGTGGTCAGTTTTTTTATATTTTCCCCGTTTCTTTAATAAACATCTTTTACCATTTCAAGTTATACATAGTAGTAAACCATTACAAATAAGAAGAAACAAGCTATAAAAAAATCCAAATATGAAAAAAATATTTTATTTTCAAGTACATTTTTCAAAGAGTAACTTCCTTATGGTAGCAAAAGTCTTATCTTTTAAAATAAGGTATACTCAAACAAATTGTAAATGATACTAATTCTACCTTAATTCTAAATTTATTTGCTTTTGTATCAGTTTCAATTACCCTCCCTCAGAAAAAGCTACCTCTTACATTGGTAACCTACACACACACACACACACACACACACACACACACACACACACACACACACACACACACACCCATCTCCTAATTAAGTGTGATGATCCACATTCTCACCTTTGTCCACTTGGGACTCTAGCTGATCCACTGGGGTCATAGAGGGAGCAAGCTGGAGCTCACTGGATACAATGGTGAGGGCCCAAGGTGAGGCACTTAACAGGTCAGTCATCAAGAGAAAGGGGATGTCCGCATAGACCCTTTCCAGGTGCTCAAACTGTCACAAATGAAGACAAAAGGTCTGTCTGGAACTACAATAATCCATTTTACTTTTTCTGTTAATTTCTATAACTGAAATGGTTTCCAAAATGTTTCACAGGAACATACCTTTGTAGAGACAAATTTAACTGCGACATCAAATGGAAAGACAGTTTCTATAGTTACGGTTTCATCCTGCAAGAAAATTTAAAGGGCACATTCAATGGCTTTTCTCAAGTTAAAAACAGTTTTAAAATTAGAAGGTGTACAAAACACAATCTGTCACTGATCAATAAATAATCCTGATTTATATATTAAGAAGCTTGGATCTTTCCCTCAGACGATACTTGTAAAAACCTATGTAGAGAGATCAGATCACTATTTTGGATATATTATCTTACGGTTTTATAACAGTTCACACTGCAAAGTACTTTCTAACACATTATTTATCTCAGGATCTAGTAAAAGTGAGCAGGACAGGTATCATCACCATTTCACAGAAGAGAAACCAGAGGTTAAAGGCAGGTTAAATGATTGGTCTCAGCCCACAAAGCTAGTGGTGCCAAGCCTAGAATCTGAGTCTTCTTTTTGTCTAAGTTCTTTACCTTGACTCAACACAAGACGACTAATAATAATGATAGTAACAATGACAAAACATGACAGTGCTATAATCACTATATAAGCATTATGTAATATTCGTAATAACTCAAGGAAGCAGATGTCTTTATACTTGCCATTTTTTAAAGATTTTATTTATTTGAGAGAGAGGAAAGGAGAGAGCGCACGTGCATGCATGAGGGCACATGTGCGCGCACACGCACACACACACACACACACACGCAGTGCGGGGAGGGGAAGGGGCAGAGGGAGGAGGAGAAGCAGACTCCCTGCTGAGCAGGGAGCCCTATAAGGGGCTCAATCCTCAGACCCTGAGATCATGACCTGAGCCAAAGCTTAATTGACTGAGCCACCCAGATGCCCCTATACTCGTCATTTTAAGGTGAAGTGATCGGGCGCCTGGGTGGCTCAGTGGGTTAAAGCCTCTGCCTTCGGCTCAGGTCATGATCTCAGGGTCCTGGGATCGAGGCCCGCATCAGGCTCCCTGCTCGGCAAGGAGCCTGCTTCCTCCTCTCTCTCTCTGCCTGCCTCTCAGCCTACTTGTGATCTCTCTCTCTCTGTCAAATAAATAAATAAAATATTAAAAAAAAAAAAAAGATGAAGTGATCACACATAGCTAGTAAGTGACAAAGGTAGAAACGGACCCAGATTTGACCCTGAAGCCTATTCTCTTACCCAATGTGCTACATTTCCCTGAGGCTATTCACTAAACAATGCGGTTACTATGGCTTTGGAACCAAACCACCCATCCCATTGGTGAGAACCCTTTTAAAAAAGTCATGTTGATTAAAAATGCAGGATGTAAAAATGCCAGGTAGATGTGGGTATTAATCCTGGAGGACACACATTTATTCACCGTGCGGACTTTGGGCAGTGAGGTGGCCCTGGGGAGGGGACATGGTCTCTGAGTCTCTGTTTCACGATCCTCAAAGGGCTGTTGACAATGAAGAGAGAGCACATACGCAGCGCTGGTGGAATGCCTAAACCGTGTTTATTATTATTACGTGCTTCAAATATTTCCTCTCAGTACTGTCAAGCTAACTTTTTAAGAAAGTGTAGTAAGTAGGATATGAGTGGCTGAAAACGCATGCGGGGGTTCCAGGATCTAAAGCCTAGGGTCTCAGTATTCCCCCACAGAAAAGATATATGGAAATGAAGAAGCAACTCAGTGCGTAGCTTCGATGTGGCCTACTTTAAATTTCCACATCGTTCACGAAGCAGATTCACGTGCAGGTAGAAATGAGATTTAATTCAGTGAAGGGAAAAGAATTCACATTTAAATTTCCAAAAATGCCTTACAAATAACAGTAGGCCCTATAAGACAGATATTCCATGCGAAGTGCTTCTTAGTAAATAATTCTGAAAGATAATCACCACAGCCTTTTGAGAATTCTCAAACTCAGTGCTGTGCTAAGCCCTGAAGTCAAAATATCTGTTTAACACCTTTTAACCAAACATTTGACCAATTCATTCTTTTGTGTAACATCTATTTCTGTCCCTCAGAATTAGTGTCCCTTGGAAGCTTATCTTGGGAATGCACTGGCTGATAGAATAAACAGCTTCTCTAAAAAAACTAAAAGACAACCTACTGAATAAGAAAATGTCTGCAAATGACGTACCCAATAAAGAGATAGTATCCAAAATATAGAGTACTTACACAGCCCAACACCAAAAAAATCAAATAATCCAATTAAAAAATGGGCAGACGACATTTTTTTGTGTGGAAAACAGTATGAAGGTTCCTCAAAAAATTAAAAATTGAGCTACCATGTGATCCAGCAATTCCACTACTGAATATGTACCCAAAGATTACTAAAACATGAATTCAAAAGGATATATGTATGCCTATGTTTATTGCACCATTATTTACAATAACAAAAGTGTGGAAGTAAACCAAATGTCCATCAATAAATGAATGGACAAAAAAGATGGGGGATACACACACACGTGCGCGTGCGCGGTGGAATACTATTCAGCCATGAAAAAGAATGAAATCTTACTATTTGCAAGGACATGGATGGAACTAGAGTGTGATGCTAAGCGAAATGAGTCAGTCAGAGATAGACAAACACCATATGATTTCACTCATATGTGGACTTTAAGAAACAAACCAAATGAAGAAAAAAAGAAACAAACCAAGAGACTCGAAACTATAGAGAACATGCTGATGGTTACCAGAGGGGAGGGCGGTGATGGGATGTGGGAAATAGGGGAAGGGGATTAAAAACAAGCAGCATGTCCCTCAGTAATATCGAGTCTCGAGAAGAGAGCACTGCACACCAGCTGCAGCTTGATTCCAGGATTGTTACTACATAGCAGACAATTATTTTAAAAAGGCATGTTCCGAGTCTACTAGAAGCTTCCTTATCTGAAGTAGAAACGACAACCAAGGCTTAGGACTCTAAAGCTGCACAGAACTTCACTGTTCTTGTTTCGGAGATGAGGAAGTCGAGGAAATCTTACGGGAGGTGTACATGGCTAGCCTGAGTGCCAGGTTAGGAGGCCAGGCTGAGACCGGCACGCTCACCTCCTACTTCGCCATCCAGGATTCACTCCTGCGCATTGGGCTAGGGGAAACCTTTGATGTATTCGATGCCTTCCCTCCTTCCACTCGGGAAATACTCCTAACACTCTCAGGATGGGGTTGCCTCCCCTGACTCACGAAACAGCCGACGGCCTAGACTCTGCGGTAACCTTCCTACAAAGGGCCAAACTGGCCTTCTCCTCTGCTGGCTGAAGGCCCAGTTCCTGAGAACAGGCCGAAACAACATAGGGAAGACTAGTGAGACAGTAAATACCGTGATTTTCCATTACTAGAAGAAGACACAAGCAATTCCAGACAACACGGTTAAACCTAAATAAAACATGGCTCCCCCACCATCACTAGACAGAAAAGAGACCAATGGAAAATACACCGAGGTGACAGCAGTGGCCTCCAAGTGGCGGACTGTGACTGTGCTGGCCTTCTTATCTTCACTCTCTCTGTCTGCACTTAGCAGAAACACTTTCCATAGTCTTTTTAACAGAGAAAGTATTTCATAAAGGGGGACCTCCCCTCGTCCAAAATCTTCAGTGTATAACCAACTTACAGATTTTGTCTCATGTGTGATTTTATTTTATTTTATTTTTTTTTAAAGATTTTATTTATTTATTTCACAGAGGGAGAGAGATCACAAGGAGGCAGAGAGGCAGGCAGAGAGAGAGAGGGGGAAGCAGGCTCCCTGCTGAGCAGGGAGCCCGATGTGGGCCTCGATCCCAGGACCCTGAGATCATGACCTGAGCCGAAAGCAGAGGCTTTAACCCACTGAGCCACCCAGGCGCCCCTCATGTGTGATTTTATAAGGAAACATACAGATTGAGAGTCTCAAGACTTATCTGCAAAAGATCCCAAACTTTCTGACTGTATGAAAAGCCACGGGAGCCAATTTTCTAAAGTTTGAGCAATGACGGCCATAGGATATAATTTATAATAAATACAAATGATTAAAAAAAAACCCAAGAGATGTTTACTTATAATCTGTAATATTGGGGCACCTGGGTGGCTCAGTGGGTTAAAGCCTCTCCTTTGGCTCAGGTCATGATCTCAGGGTCCTGGGATCGAGGCCCACGTCAGGTTCCCTGCTTGGCAGGGAATCTGCTTCCTCCTCTCTCTCTGCCTGCCTCTCTGCCTACTTGTGATCCATCTCTGTCAAACAAATAAATAAAAATCTTAAAAAAAGAATCTGTAATATTTAAAAAAAAATTTTGCAATAGATTACAAGCACCTAAGCTGCTTATCTTTTTACAGGTAAACTAAAAAATACAAAATAGGGAACAGTCCATATGGGATACTTCCTGAAGTAGTTATGAAAAATTATACCTTGTGACACTTGCAAACAATTTCTTTGTCTTCAATGGTTGTATTGATCAGGTAAGAAACATATACGAGAAACATTCTTGAACCTACTGTTCCACAGCGAACATATAACATTTTTTCCAGCTGTAACAAAATAAAAGCACTTTAATAATTCAGAGAGTTCCTCCTGACACATATTCTAGGATAATGTTCCCCACCTTTTAGGAGTTTACGGAACCAAATGACTAAATTCTTGAACACTTTTTACAGGCTGTTTCTGCCTCAGTGTAAGAGTGGGATCATTACTATTCCACCTTATTATCCTTCTCAACTTCCCAACAACTGTTTGTGTTTAGTTTGAAAACAAGAGCTGCCTGAGAAATTATTTCACTAAGTTACACATTTAATGTTATTTAGTTATTTTATCAGGGTAACTAGTCCTGAATATTAGGGTTATTTGTTCTAAAATCACTCGTATAAAAACTGCTTCCAACATTTTACACATTTAAATATGTAAAATGTGTATAAAATGTGGATTAGTTAAATCCCATTTTTAGTGTCAGGACACACTGTTAAAATGCTCTAGAACTATCTAAGACTCCCTACGTATTTAAAACTGCAATCTAGTTGATCTCCTCTCCCATCGTAGTTGACCAAGGTTCACCTGTTGCCCCGGATGTAAGTCTCCCACGGGAATGTCAGTGAGTAAAGCAGGATAAGACTCGTCACATAGTTCTGTTCCATGAAGAGACACGTGCGTTTTCTGAGTTAAGTTGGCATCTTGTCCTAAAAGTGTTTAAAATACAGAGAACTCAAACATTATCCTAACAATCCATACTCCATAGACCATTTCATAATTACTTCATAACCATACTTTAAATAAACTTCCTGTAGTTGACACCACTGATATTTATTTTACGTTGGAAGAACACTGACCAATTTTTCAAAAGGAACGTTTACCAGGTTTTAAACCAGCAGTGAGCTTCACGTCTCTGATCTGGGTCTTCTCGTGGGACTCAACAGTCACAACCAAACAATACATCTCATTAGTCAGGGCAGGAGGGTCATGTCGCAGACGCACGGAAATGTTTGGAACTCTGGAGATGATCCTTTGTGGGGGGAAAAAAAAACCTGAGCTGAGTAACCGATTTTTAAGAAGTTACTCAAAGTATTTCGAAGAAACAACATGGCCTTCCACAGTCTGCCTGGCGGGGTGGACGTACATTGTGCTGGCCTGAATGACGATGCTGTCCCAGTGAAGCTCGTTGTCGGGGAGCTTAGGCCGTCTTCTGAAAGAACGCGAGGCCTGCAAGGCTTCCTGGGAGGAAGCGGCGTCCCCTCCTCCTCCTTGCCAGTTTAAAATCACACATCTTCCCGTCTCGTGGCCCAGAACCAAATCTACTGAAGTGATCTGTAAGATGCAGGGCTGTCAGAAATGCCACCTTGTACTTGTCACCGTCCCCTCATGACAAATGACACAGTGGCTGCTGGTCTGTCGCGCTCCTCTAGAGACCCACAGGGGGATGAGGTCAGAACCCTGGCTGTGACAGCTGTCCTGGTCCTCCAGGAGCTGTGACACTGATGAGGTTCACCTTTACATGGAGGTAATAACCTGACTTAACTGACGCTCCGTAGTGGTTGCTGAGCGAAATGCATGTTTTGATGACCATTAGCATCCTCATAACCAAATCCCTCATTCCAAACATATTTTTCCTGAAGACGGCTATACTATTATTAACTGAATAAACGTTCCTTTCAACTAAATCCATTAACAAAATGTACTCGAAATAGTGTTATTAATTATGACTTTCATCTGGTAGGCTTCCTTAGGTACCTTGTAAAGAATAAAATATGTAATTAGAGATTTACTCAAAATCATAAAGAATTCTTTTTTTTTAGTGAATAAGCAAAAAACTCTGGATTTTGATGAATAATAAAATCAACAGGTTCACAGAAAGTGTTATGGGAATATTGGTAGTACAGTCTAATGTTTCTATCTTAGAAATGGTCCCTAAGTTTAGATTAGCCAACCATCACCATGAGCACTTAATGAGGGCTTACTATGTACTAATCACTATTTCAAGCAATTTACATTAACTGATTTAATCTTCATGAAACACTAAGATGTAGGTACCATTATTATCCCCACTTTACAGATGAGTAAACTGAGATACAAAGACATCAAGTAACTGCTCGAGGCCACACGCTAGTAAGCTGGAGAGGTAGAATTTAAACCCATATAGTTTGGTTCCAGAGTTTATGCTCAATAAAAATAGTACTTTCATCATGTATTTCTAAAAGGCATTTTAATTATGCACATTAAATGAATCCTTTAAAATAAAGAAAAAAATGCAATCAGAAATGTTTAAACAGGCGCGCCTGGGTGGCTCAGTGGGTTAAAGCCTCTGCCTTCGGCTCAGGTCATGAACTCAGGGTCTTGGGATCGAGTCCCACGTCGGGCTCTCTGCTCAGCAGGGAGCCTGCTTCCTCCTCTCTCTTTGCCTGCCTCTCTGCCTACTTGTAATCTCTCTCTCTGTATCAAATAAATAAATTCTTTAAAAAAAAACGTTTAAACATCAAATGATATAGATCTCTAGCCTGAATTATGTCATATAATACAAAATATAATTGTTACAGTATTTTCTATCTTTGTTTGTTTAAAAGTCTTTAACTGATAATATAGCCAATAAAAGTGAGGTTGGTCTTATGTACTAAGAGGAAATAATGCCTAATATACATGGGGTAAGTGAAAAGAGTCAATGATAGAATATTATGTACAGTACAGTCTCAATAAAAGAAAACCCACCAAACCATGAATGATTGCCCTTGGGAAGTACAAGTGCAAGATGTTCATTTTTTACTTAATAAACCTATGTACTATTTGAAATTTTTTCCTGACATACTCATACTACTTTTGTCATTTAAGTATGTTTTAAACAAATTTTATAACTAACCTCAATTTTCTTTCCCACGTCTTCAGTTTTCGCAACAAATTTAAATAAAAACTTCCTTGTTTTACCGGGAACTAAACACATCTTTCCCTGAGTCAAATTTTCTAAAACTTCACTTGCTTTGGTTGCTTCTTCGATTACACAGAACTGGTTATATTCCTGTAAAAGAAGTTAGCAACAAGGGTCACAGTTTATCAACATCAAATGTCAATATGTTTTGCTGACACTAAACACCAAATGATTTAGAGCTAGGTAAGTTGAACTGCTCAAAGACTAAAGCATCATGAAGGGTGATTAATAAGAAGTAGTTCATGCCCAGTGGAAGCACTTGTCCCCTCTGCACCGCCACAAGGTGAAGACGGTTCGCCGCATGCGAGCTGATTTCTGCAAACACTTCCACATCCCTTTCCCGGAGAAAAACATTTATTCTTTGTTTCACTAGACGTTCCTATCATCCCCTGCGAGAGCTTTCTTTTTGTTTCTATGACCCCATAATATCATCCTTCTTGACCACTTCCTGTTTTTCCCCCAAAGGTCTTTTTGTCGTCTTCTTGTCCCCTTCATTCAGAGGCTCCATGGGCTTCACTCCTTGGCTTTCAGTTCTTTTCCCTTTATGTTCATTTCATTGCAAAGTTTATCCATTTCTACATATTCAGCGCCTCTATGCTAGTATTTCCCACATTAGAAACTAGTTCTGTCCTATTTCCTTGGCTGTAAGTTCATATCCACTACTGCCGAGAGGAGAATCTACTACTACTCAAGTTCAGCATGTCCCAAACTGGATGTACATCCAGCGCCCCAGAAGGGCTCACTCCTTACAGATGAATAAAGGGGTCCTTCCTGTTGTAGATCTATGCAATCACCATTCTCACCCATTCAATACCTTTCGAGAACTTTCCAAGAGCTACCTGCTGTCCTAGGAAGTGAATTATCTTCACAGAAAATTCTTATTAGTTAAGTTTAATACTTTCCCTCTAATTTTCATTTCTATTCCATGCTTCTGAAACCTTAGTACTACTTTTTTCCTTATGATTTGGATCTTGGATTTCAAATAACACATAATTCAGAACATAACCGAACTTGAAAAACTAACTGCTTTACATTTTCTATTAACATCTAAATTAGTTTTTAATTATAGAAGTTAAGAAAAGAGGGGGGGAAAGAAATGGGATAGCAGGATATAACAGGAAAAGTAAAATAAGAATATCTATCCTCTAATTCCAGATTTAGAATAGTTCAAAAAACAATTTCAGAGGTGAGCAAAAAAGAATTTTTTTTCTGTCCTAGGAGAGCTTACATTCGTATAAAGAAAACAATTTACCAAATAATCATATGGACAAAAGTGAAAGCACAGCTGTGCTAAGTACTACAGAGGGTCATGGCTAGGAAAATCGGTCAGGTAGGCAGGGGAGGTGTCCCTGAAGAAGTGAGGCATGAAAAGGAACTGTAAGAAGAGGGACGACCCATCCAAGAAGCAACATCATGTACAAAATCCCCTGTCCTACTACTGATCTCACTTACATGTGGAATCTGTGACTCCGAAACCAAGCAAAATGGTGGATGCCCAGGGCTGAGGGAAATGAGGGATGCTGAGCCAAGGGCACAAACTTCCTGTTAGGAGACAATCGGGTTCTGGGGATCTCACGTGCAGCCTGGTGACTACACTTAATCAAACTGTACGAAACTCCCCAGGCAACTTGCCAAGAGAGTAGATCCTACACGTTCTCGCCACACAAAAAAGGTGATTATGTGAGGTAACTGATACTAAGGAACCTCACTGCGGTCACCATCTTGCAATATATGTTTCAATCACCAGGTGGCAGGTACACTTTAACTACAAAAGAAACAGTTATTGGCGGGGAAAGGGGGGCTGTCCTGTATTCATCCTACCCCCCTTCTTTATCGTTGAAAATAAACACTCAGCCATCCAGACTTCTCTATTTGTAATGCCTCTTGTAGGCCTTTCTTTCCACTGCCACCACTAACAACCTCAGGCAAATCCTCACGCTTTAGGACTTGGGTTCATACAAAGAGGCTCTGGCTGGTTTCCATAAGATCATTTCTTTCTCTCGAGTTCATCACTGGAATAAAATTTCTTAAATTCTAAATATCATGCTCTTGGTTTAAAACTCTCACACTAATCAGAAGGAATCACTGGGTAAATGGTTCGAAGTTGAATAAAACACACTGAGCTGGGGCACCTGGGTGGCTCAGTGGGTTAAGCCTCTGCCTTCAGCTCAGGTCATGATCCCAGGGTCCTGTGATCGAGCCCCACATCGGGCTCTCTGCTCAGCGGGGAGCCTGCTTCCCCCTCTCCCTCTGCCTGCCTCTCCGCCTACTTGTGATCTCTCTCTCTCTCTCTCTGTCAAATAAATAAATAAAATCTTAAAAAAAAAAAGAATTACCAGTGTTAAAATGTAAAACAAATGATTCTGAAAATTAGATTATATTTGATAGACCTCACTTGAAATTCAAGTTATATATTACAAAAAGTAAAGTTCCTACATTTCATAAGGATGGAATAAAAGCAAAACTTGGAGAGGGAAAAGTGTAAAACTTGAATGACTAATACAGAGAACTATAAATCCACTTATTTTCAAATAGACTTTACTAAAATCTATTTGTTACTATGCATCCATTAGGACCTAAAATTCCCTCAGTTCATTTCATCTAATTTAATGCAAGCTACAGTAAGATACACAGATGGTAAAAATACAATAAGAGGTACTGTTACCTGATTATTAAAGGTGACACAGAGCTTGGAAAACCGAATGGGATGTGGACAGTCAGCCTTCAGAAAGATATCAAACCGCACAGGAACGTCAACATGAAAACTCGGGGCATGAAACTTGGCTTTGCATTGTACTAGAAATAAAGAGAGTCACACACTCCAGGACCCTCAAGACACACACCCACGATTCTCTGATCCGCACTTACTCTTCAGGAAGGAAACATCTACCCTGGATATTCTTACCGAATTCTGCTCTTGCAGAATTTCAACAGACATAAACGGGGCTCATTAAAAAAAAAAAAACATTTAAAGAAAGTATAACTGCAAAACCACCTTTAATTCTAAAAACACAGAGGCTGCTGAAACATAACTACCATAGGGGTTTAAAGGGAAAAAAAATCATTTTGTTATTTTTAACTTATTTCAAAACACCCGCCTAGGCATTACAGGATAAGCTTTTTAAAGGTATGTCTTCTCAAACGCATTTCAAATCACACCTAAACTACAAACGAACAAAGTGAATTTTAATACGTAAGCTAAGTACTTAAAGTTTCGAAAATCTTTATGTCAATCGGGAGAAAGAAAAAAAATGATAATTTCATCTACAAGATGACATATTTTGAACATTCTTTCTTTGACTTTTATACTTATGGTTCCGCCTCTGTTCATTTTGGAGCAACACAGAGGATTTCTCGGAATAACACCGCGGGCGCTGGGGACCCACCGAACGGCACGAAGTCCTGCACCCCTATTGTGAAGACATTGCTGCCGGCCAGGGAGACTCGGTCCGACCACAGCTTCTGGGCCGTTTTCACAGCTAAGACGTCACAGTCGGGCTCCGGATCAGGACTCTCATTCTGCACAAGACAGAGTACACTTCGGTCAGCTAGCGATAAACATGCACAGATACAGGTCTTGGTCTCCGTGTCCCCAGGGCGCATTTTATAGAAAGAACTCCGACTTACCATCAGAACATTTATGAGGTTCTTTTCGATCCGAGACTTCTGGTCATCTTTCAGAGTTGAAGCTAACATGAAGGAAGAAGGGAAAAAACCCTAAGCGTAAGACAGGCGAGTAAGGCCAACACCGCCACGGAAGGTATTCAAAGACGGCTAAGCCCAATTCCAGACCATGTACAACAACACAGCTTCCTACATGAGCCTCAACGCTCTGGATACACGCATTTGAACTTGATGGGAAGAATCATTTCATGATGTATTTAAAAAAAAAAAAAGGGAAGAAGAATTTTGTTCTTTTCAACTATCATGAAACCTCGACTATATTAAGTACCACGAAAGTAGGAGTCCCTTCCCTTGGCAAACCGATCTACACAGGGTTAAGATATGGTCAAAGATTTGAGAGTCATTCTTTCTGTTTTAAGAAGATTAAAGACGCGGGCGCCTGGGTGGCTCAGTGGGTTAAAGCCTCTGCCTTCGGCTCAGGTCATGATCCCAGGGTCCTGGGATCGAGGCCCACATTGGGCTCTCTGCTCAGCAGGGAGCCTGCTTCCTCCTCTCTCTTCTCTCTCTGCCTGCCTCTCTGCCTACTTGTAATCCCTCTCTCTGTGTCAAATAAATAAATAAAATCTTTAAAAAAAAAGAAGATTAAAGACGCTACATAATTTTCAAGATTCAGAATTTTACTGAAAGAACGTCAAGTTACCTCTTCCAAGGAGTTCTAGGGAGTAAGTAATGTAATCTTTTAACTGGGCCATGAGGTAGGAGCACTTGAGAGCTGTGGTCAGTATGGACGTGAGCAGGGTCCACCACCCTTCACTCCGATAATCACACATCACGTAATCCAGCAACCTGACAGAAGGCAAGACGTCAGACACACTGAAACAGCTTCACAAGAAAGGCCTTGAAGACTTCTTGGAGGAAATAACACGCCTGACTCATTTTATATACACGTCAGAAACTCTTACTGAAATAGTTTAACAGGTAATTTCACGTTTAGCTGAAGGTGGCTTCCCAAGACTTTAAGAATGATGGTATCAGCAGATAGTACTTGAAAAAAAAAAATACCACAGAAATGGAGTTTCATACAAACAGAAATAAATACAGAAATAATAAATCCTTCAAAACACATTTCTATTCTCATTTTGCTGTAAGGTAATCAGATTACTTATAAAAATAAATGGGGAACAGTACTCACTTCAAAGCTTTGGTATAATCCTTCGCATAAAAATACTCCTCTCCCATTTGAACCACTGTAAAGGGAAAAAGATTTTATGTACATAATTCTTAAAATTATTCCAAGGTGCATTAAACTGTGGCACCTTATGAATACATACTTAGATGACTTTTCATTCTTGGACACTTATACTTCTTAAATTGTGCAACAGCATTGCTCAGAAGAGTTATTATTATTTCCTGTTAGAAGAGAGAAAGTGTGAAACATTCCAAAAAAAATGTCATGTATTATTCGAATACTGCAAAAAAAATTAGTTTCTTTTGGGGAAAAAACCCAACAAACTTACAGAGTGAACAACACTTCTTTCCTTCAGCTGAATGGCAAGGATTCCCACCTTCTCTTTTTCAGGATCAGAAAGATCAAAACCTGTGTAAGATAAGACGCAACCCATTTTAGATAGCTCATTTAACATAAATCCTTCACATGAACATTGGATGTGTACACTCCTTGAATCCTTTACTTAAATATAATGTATTTAAGATTCTCAACCATTCTAGAATTTTAAAGATTCCAAGAGACTGCTTTATTAGCATGGCAACTTCTCTGTGATCTCTGTTCTGAAAAGAACATTCTTGAACTCAGCATTCTCTTGCCTAGGGGAATCAACCACCTGAAGAATAAGATCAATATCATTCTCGATATAGAATACACTTTCTGGAGATTAAAGTAGATAATTTCTTAACAATTAAGGTTTGATTGCCACAGAGATTGCTCAAACTAAGTACGTATCAAACCCGAAAAAGATGCAGAGGAATTTCTAAGGGGATACAAGTTAATACTGTTTTAAAAGATCAAATATAATAAATCATCAAAGTTAACTGGAATTAAAATATTTAAATAGACCTAAGTGGCTTATTAATCGCATCATTTAAGACAAGAGATGTCCCAATGTTTTAATCACACTCACGTTTCGTTACAAGTTATTCTAAGATGCAGTGATACAAACAAAACATCCTAAAAAACTAAAGAACTGAAAAATCTTTAAAAAGACATTTAAAAAACACACATTTTTACCTCTACATAATTTGTTACAGCCTGTGTAGCCAATGGAAAAACTGTGATAGCAATCTGTGCCTTTTGAGGCTGAGGGGAAAGGGAGGAGGGAAAAATTATTTACTTAGTATTCCTTGTCGCCATGATCTTTGTCCATAAAAGTCAAGAACGCCTGTTTGTGTTTCTAACGGATCAGGATTGGGATACATTACAGAAGCCTGTAAAGTAAAACACAGCCCTAAATAAGAGTTTATGAACCTATCACAAACCAACTCACCTTCGATCCCAGAGAGAATAAAAACATTTTCATAAATACAAATACCAAACATATGTCCTGATATCAAAGTTGTGACTATTTTAAACACACATTAAATTTTCACAAAAATGAAAATAAATGTTCCATTTAATACCTAGGCAGCCTCATAAAAATTAAATTGAATAAATCAACCTGATTCTGCCAAATGATTTCACAGTAACTCCTTAATTTTCTTTTCATCTTTGCTATGATAAACCAGTAAAAATTTTGACAATTATGTTTGATGTTTATTCCAAATGTATAAGTGCTTTTTGTGTAAATAAAAATAACGTGATAAGGAGTTTTAAAAAGAAGACACTATTTTCCTTCTTTATCACTTGTGTATTAAGTCCTGGTATTAGTTGGGGAGGGATATTTTTGGGACCAGAATTTATACATTTATACTGCTTTTTCGTTCTTGTAACTTTTCCCCCCGAAACCAAAATATAATGCAAGCACATTGTTAAGAAATACAGAAAACATCCAAAGGGAAGAGGATAAAAACTTAAATCACCTATAAACCTATTACCACTATTAACGGTGTATACATTAATCTTCCAGATTTTGTATGCAAACATTTATTTGTTATCAACTGGAATGATTCTTCAACCTGCTTTTTTCATTTAAATATATTCATTGTAAATATTCTTCTAAAACATTATTTTTCATGGCTGCCTGATATTCCATATTTTAACAAATCCCCTATGTTGTTCATCTTGTTATTTATTTTTTACATTACAATTAATAAGTCTGCCCAAAGAACTTTATAAGTAAATCTTAGTACTTCTCTCTTAGGATCTCTCAGCCGCCTCAGACTTCCTGAAAATAGATTTCTGGGTCAAAAGAGATGCATGATTTTGAGGCTTCTCAAATTATTATTTGACAGAAATACTATTTTACGTTCTAACTTAAGGATATTTGTTAATCCTGTCTTATATCCTTATAAAACATAGTTTTAATCACCTTTTAAAATACTGTGGTCAAATCTTAATATGCCTCATTTTTAAATATAAAACATGCAACGAAGTTATAAATCATATGCAAATAACATGGTAGAAAACTGTAGTTATACCATGATTTAAGGGAAAAAATCCAACATTTTAAGTACTAACGTGCAAACTGTTTTTGGAACTGTTTTTTAAAGTGGCGCTGTTGATAATATTCACCTATCTCCAGAGAAGAAAACTGCAGATTTTAAAGGAAAATAAATGGACAGAACTATGCGAATGTAAACGTGTTTATACATACACATACCACGTTCTTATTTTAAAGGTGCTTATGGGGAAACTGGTACCTACCTATAACCACCCACGAGGAAGGCAGAATGAAATGTCAAGTTAAGAAACTGCAATTAACATTACGCCTCGAACAGATTCTTAAGAATTTTCCACAGAGGAAAATCCCAGGAAGAGAAAGAAGTCCAAAGTTTTCCTCTCTGGTGGGTCAAAAGAAAGCATATTCCTCCAAAGTCCTTCAAACTCCTACAGCAGTGATCAATGAGAATTACAGCATGGCTCAGACTAAACTGTGACTTTTACTTTAATCTGCCCTTGTCTAATCACTAACTTATTGCCAGTCATAAGTCAGTTCTTCACAGAAAAACATCTGCTTAATCCACAGGCGGAAATGGAGTACTTAGCCTAAAAGTGACAACAACCGTAATTCCTGAAAATATAGAAGATAAAAACTGATTCTATTCAAAGGCTTGGAAAAGTTATGAACATTCATCAGTCTTATCTTCTTTCGAGAGATGATTAATACACTTCCTAAGCACCAGATAACACTGGAGTCGGTAACTTACTTCATGGTTACAGAGGGTTTTTGCAAGCTGTTTCCGCTCCTGGGCGTAGTACGCTGCCTGCTGGTAATAGAAACCAGGATTCTGAGTTTGAATAGCTGTCAACCCTAACTTAATAGCTTCATCAAATAAATCTCCAAAGGCCTGGAATCTTAAAGAAAAAAAATCAAGAAATAAAAAAAGGATGAAAAAGAAAAAGGGAAGATAAAGAAGCTTACTTCTAATAATTATTCATCCTGGAAACATAACCTCAGCAGACTGTTAAAATAATGCTACTGATGAACTGTAAATTGTCGGGGTTTCTTGGTAAATACTAACACACACTAATTATAGGTTACAGATAACTTCTGCATTGAAGTTGACTCTTCTGTACTGACAAATATACCATCAAAGTGTATGTCAACATAGGTGCCACCACTCAAACACATCGATGCTTCTGGAAACAATTTCATTTTAGAATTTTTAAACATCAGGCTCGAATAGCAAGTTCTGTGCCAGTGGGGATTTTCTTTTATTCCTGGCTATATTTTCGCTACCTAGGCACATGGTGGAAACTCCATAAATATACACTGAATAAAAAAGATGACACCATGAATTAAGTGATTTCCATTAAGGAACTCTATGAATCAATATCTACCATTACTGGAAACATACCTACACTAGCCAGATCTCGAAAAGCCTACTTATTGACAAAAAGCCTAGCTCGACTGAGAACCAAAGTCCACACTAGCTAAGTCCGTTCCTCCAAATCCCAAGTACGTAAAGAAAAAAAATTCTGTGAGTACAATTTAAAACATACTGTTTAGACATCCACGCAGCATGCTCAAAAGACAACTCTGCACTTCCGATTTTTTTCTTACACAAGTCAATGTGTTTTCGGAACTGGGCAATTGCATCCAACGGGGCATTGTGCTGAAAACACAGTCTGCAGATCTGCAAGGTGAAAAATCAACCCGCAAATAAAGAAGAACACAAGTCAAAAGGCATATTTACTTAAAAATACGTAAAACGTGAGACTGACTTTAAAAAGACTATGACACTTCCTCTCTTAAGTTCTTGGCAAGAGAATGGATTTTTCTCCATTAGAATGGCTATGCTAAAACCAGTGGTTATGTCCCCGCGATAAAGGAAATAAAATTATTCCCCATTTGTACTGAATTTACTCTATACCTTAGAAAAGCTTATTAAAGTATAGACTAGGGCGCCTGGGTGGCTCAGTGGGTTAAAGCCTCTGCCTTCGGCTCAGGTCATGATCTCAGGGTCCTGGGATCGAGGCCCGCATTGGGCTCCCTGCTCAGCGGGGAGCCTGCTTCCCCCCTCTCTCTCTCTGCCTGCCTCTCTGCCTCCTTGTGATCTCTCTCCCTCTGTGAGATAAATAAATAAAATCTTTAAAAAAAAAAAAGTATAGATTAGAATATAAAATATTACATCCAATGAAGGACATAAAGATGGGCGAAAATAAAATATTACCTCCTCTGCGACAGGTTAACTTTCAGTTTTAGAACTGGCAGAAAGCTCAAGATTTTCTGTGCCACCATTAGTTTAGAGGCCGCCATATCAAACAAGGATTACAGAAATTCTTGAAAACTTTTTATCTGAAATGCTATCTCAAAACAGTGATGATCTGTATCTACGTAAGGTAAAAGGAAAACCGGAAGAAACGACGCCTACATTTATTTCCACATGCTTATCATCAGTTTTATATTTTAGGTATAAGGAGTACATGAAAAGTTAAGTCTCTCATCCACCCCTGTCCCTCAGCCATCCAATTTCCTGCTCCAGAGGCAACCAGCTCCCAGAATGTTCCATGATACAGTCTATGTACAGACAAGTGTATGGGTATTTATGTGTCAACCACACTTCTTAAACAAAGAGCATCACACTAAATATGCTGTTTTGTACCTGCCTTTTTTCACCTAATATTCCGTATCAGTAAGTGAAGCTGTCTCATTCTTAATAGTTGTAGAATATTCCACTGTCTCGGTCATACTTTATATTAACCAGTCACTTATTGCTGGGTTGTTTCCAATCTTCTCCTATTACAAGAGGCAATAAATACCCTTACGTATGTGATTTGTGAGGCTTGGCACATGGATCAGATAAATTTCCTGAGATGGAACTGCTAGATCAAAGGGAACACCCACTCTAAATGTGTAGAGTCATCGCAGAAATATTCTCTACAGACATTGTACCAATTTACGTTTACACAGTGAATTCCAGCGTCTATGTGCCCTTAGGCTGCCATCTCAGGGCCAGCCATCTTTAAAAGATGAGTGTGGAAAGATTAAAAGCAAAACAAAAGGCTCCAACTGCCTTCCGGGGGCACCTATTTCTACCATGTTCAATCTTCAAATGCTTAAGGAACAGGTATAAAAGTTTCCTCTCAGGTGATCGGCCGCACCTTTTGTGTGGTGTTGCCACTGAACCAAGGAGGGCCTACAGAGTTCCAATTGTTGCATCTTATAAAAGTCAGTAATACGAGTAGCTTTCTTCTCACTCTCCTGCTCCCACTTAAAATCAGAAGACCCGCCTAAAAGAGTTTTACAAAAGTAAAACTGCTTTAAGACAGAACTCTGAGACCCATGAACTCAAAACCAAGCATTACAATTAGGCTGCTAAGAACCAGGATACTATTTGAAATAAGGGATATAAAAGAGGAGAACATAGTTAATCCAATACTTTTCAGAGCAAGTAACTAACTTTGGTTTTCAATTTCAAAAAGATACTCTAATATTTAAAGACGAGTTTCCTTTATTTGAGGTAGAATCATTACCTTGTAGTTTATAAATCCCGCCATAGTCTTTATTTCCAGAATATTAGTTTCATGGGCTCGCAATTCATGTACAAGGTTATAGGCAGTCCTATAATTCCTGTGACAAACATGTGGAACACGGTTAACAATTAATTTTGAGAAAAGATTCCCAAGAACAAATTATTAGACGTAAGAGACAATATTTACTCAACATTTCTTAGCACTCAACAGCTCCGGAATAACTTATACATATCCATCTCTGATTTCGTCAAAAATGATCTACTGATCAGTACTACATGGGAGGAATCAATGACTTTTCACTAAGAACAGAACCATCACACGTACATTGTTCTGTTATTAACACCTGTCAATAACGGACAGAAAATAAGTTGAAAATGAGAGTGGACAATTGTCTAGAATTACGTTAAAAAGTTAGCATTCTGTTTAAAAAATATATATATATATATATTTTTAAAGATTTTATTTATTTATTTGACAGAGAGAGAGATTACAAGTAGGCAGAGAGACAGGGAGAGGAGGAAGCAGGCTCCCTGCCGAGCAGAGAGCCCGATGCGGGCCTCGATCCCAGGACCCTGGGATCATGACCTGAGCCGAAGGCAGAGGCTTTAACCCACTGAGCCACCCAGGCGCCCAAAAAATATATTTTTTTAAAAGCACAGTCACGAGCTTCTCTAACAAACAGAAATTTTATTAGCAAAGACGGTGCCATCAAGACCGAGCACACAGGTCAACGGCTTTTACACGCCAGTATCTGGACAAATTCCGAGCACACTGCTGACCTCAGGCACGGGCTGGAGAAGGGGACGTGGAGTGGGCAAGGAGAGTCTGCCAGAAGAAAGCCTACCCAGAGGAGGGAAGGCAATAAGGAAATCTCAGTCTCCTCCAAAGATAACTCTTTGCCCCTAACTTCCTCAGGTAAAATTTTTCTTTCCAGAATCACTTCTGATCAGAACTAGAAGGGAAGGTTTGTAACTAATACCATGGGTAAGGAATGAACTATGTTAAAGCCACTTAGAATCACATGGAATCGCTGAGATTTAGAAAACACAATCTGGTGGTGTTCGCCACCTCCACAATAACAAAAAAGGAAGATGTTTCTGCAATACTCCTCTGAACAGCAGATTTATTTTTATTTTTTTCTCTTATTTTTCTGCCCTGTATGCTTAGCTTCTCTTCAATTTTAGGATAGATAGCTGTTTTTTATCTCTATGTTATACTGACACTGTCAATCTTCAAAAAACAGAGTGAAAGCTAGAAAAAAATGTTTAATTAAATTGTGCTCTTAAATAAAAGCAAAGGAATTAAAATGCGTGACCACTGCCAACACATACACAACTACTCTTCCAAGCTTCTAAGCAGAGCCTTCGTATTAGAAATGAGGCTGAGCGGTATTATAAACTTAAAAGAATTTTTTTAAATTAAAAATAATATCAGGGGCGCCTGGGTGGCTCAATCGTTAAGCGTCTGCCTTTGGCTCAGGTCATGATCCCAGGGTCCTGGGATCGAGTCCTGCATTGGGCTCCCTGCTCCGCGGGAAGCCTGCTTCTCCCTCTCTCACTCCCCCTGCTTGTGTTTCCTCTCTCGCTGTGTCTTTCTTTGTCAAACAAATAAACAAAATATTAAAGAAAAAAGTAAAAAAAAAAAACAAACATAGTTGAATTAAATAAATGCACCATGTATATTAAGAAATTCACAGCATTAAATAATGTTCAATATATATTTAACTGTGGAAATGGGCCAACGCAAAAATTTTACTGAATATACAAACAAGTAGTCAACACGATAAGAATTTTAATATGTTCCTTTCGATCATGAAATTAAATTAGACCAGAAAGCTTTATACTATGAAATTTACATCTGGTAATAAAATGAAAATTTTTTAAAAATCTCAAAATATTATAGTCCATTCATCTCTAAACAAGTTAAATATTACATACCAACATAAGCATCTAACCAACATAAGCATTTTAAAATTAACTAAAGTTTGTTTGAGATTCAGAAGTTGCCATTAATATGTTACTGTTAACATAAACGTAAGAAAAATTTAGTTTGACAACTATTAAAAACTTACTTCAGAGCATTTTGTGTATCTTGTTTCAATTCACTGAAGAAAGCTATTTTGAACTGATGTCTAACAAATAAAAGCTGAAAAAGTTAGAAAAAAGATATCGTTATTATACACATTCTCTTAAAATGTAAGAAGTACAATAACATTAAGAGGAGACCTCAAAGGATGAAGGAAAATACTCAAAATTAAAGATCAAGAATTATTCCAACAAGCATTGTTAAGGAAGCTCTAAAAATCTCTAAAAACTTTAAGGGCAAAAAGTAGTGAAGACAAACTAGTTTTTAAAAGCTTAAAAAAAATTTAAAAGCATAGAATCCAATTAAAAACATCAAAGCATTACAGATATTTAATAATCTCTTCAAAAATAATCAATGATAATAATCTGCTCTTAGAATACTTCTATTATTTCCTTCTTTAGGAAAAATAATGTACCTGGTGTGTTGTTTTATTCAAAAATTCTTTATGAGATTTCACTCTTCTGATCTCAGTGTAGTAATAAGTCTGTGCATGTTCGTAAAAGGCATTTTCTAATCTGTTGGGAAAAAAAAAAATCAACATTCAAACACTAAAGTTAGTTTAAACCAAACTGTTCTCAAGAATCGGACATATAAGACCTGAAATTAAAATCCTGACAGAGACAATGTCTAGTTTACTTCATGGTAAAGACAAAAAGTAAAGCGAAATATACTGAATTTCTAAATAATAAATGTAAAGACGCCCAAAAGCCATTTAGAATTATTGACATTCCAAGAAATAACTGATAAAAATAACTTTTTTATAATTTGTGGAAATCACATAATCTCTAAGATTACTTCCACCCCCTTCCATTTTATAAGTGTGAAAGAAAAAGATTTCCAATATTCACTTAATTTGAGTATTTTTTGTGCTTTTCATATTTGAGGTTAGAGAATAAGAAAACTAATGGAAAAAGCACCAAAAATGAAAACTGGCAAAGGAGAGGCACCTGTGTGGCTCAGATGGTTAAGCATCTGCCTTTGGCTCAGGTCACAATGAACCCAGGGTCCTGGAATCAAGTCCCGCATGGGGCAGCCTGCTCAGCGGGGAGCCTGCTTCTCCCTCTCCCGCGCCTGCTTGTGCTCTCTCTCTCTCTCTCTCTGTTGTCTCAAGGAAATAAATAAAATCTTTTAAAAAAAAAAATACTGGCAAGTGAGGGGAAAGTAACATTCACAGGATTCAAATCCTGTTTCACTCCCTAAGTTTGAGATAATATGGGAACAAAGAAAATCTGACCACAGATAGATAAACAACTCAAAGTTCCTTTTGTGAAAGTAAGTTATGTATTACAAGTATCTGCCTAGGGTATAAAAGAAAGCTAAACTCATAGCTAGATAAAGCTGGACTTCAAGGTTTTTCCTTCTCAGAATAAAACAGAATTTTGAAGCTGTATTCAAAGAGTTTAGACACATCTAAGGAAAATGTGCTAAGAAAAAAAAAACAGATAAGCCAAAACTTTCAATATTTGATATACTTCCCAAGGTAAGATTTTCTATTTCTTTTTTCTAAAGATTCTATTTATTTATTTGAGAAAGAGAGTGAGAGTGAGAGAGAGGATGAGCAGGGAAGAGGGAGAGGGAGAAGCAGGCTCCCCGCTGAGCAGGGAGCCCAACTCGAAATTCGATCCCAGGACCCTGGGATCATGACCTGAGCCGAAGGCAGACACTTAACCAACTGAACTACCCAAGCACCCCTAGATTTTCTACTTTTAAAATTAGAGTTATTAAAAATGTTAAAACGTGAAAATAATTAAAATTAGGTTCTAACTTTGAACCACACACTGTGTGAAAGAACACATTAACCTCAGCTGAACATAAAGTTTTATAAATGTGTGACCTTTGTTTTGAAAGGCAAACTATGATACTAAAAAAAAAAAAAAAAATCTGCTGGTTAGCATGACACTGATAGTTTATTGTCCCAAGAAGAAAGGTCTGGGGACTTGGAACGCAGATTTTTATAAAAGAAAAATGCTTAACTCATCACAAGTTTGACAATTAAGTATTTTGACTCAAAATGATCAGTGAACCTCTAAAAGCACAAAAGATTCTCACGCTCACTCAACACATCACACAGAAGTTTTATACACATTCTATTGCTTTGACGCTTTAAAAAAGAAATTAACCGAATCGCTGACATCTTGTGGCCTATACACTACACACACCAAAATGTTCTGGAAGCACACCAATGAGTGAGGATACCACCAGTAACTCCGCTAACTCCCCCCCAGATCAGACACTGAAGATGAAGATTTACTGACAGTCCCTTCACCCTCTCTCTTAAGGTAAAATGCAAACAGGAAGAAAGGGTCTAATACTAGTTTCCCTCCTCTCCTGTGGACTGTCTCACTCTGTCTCACATTAAGAGTCTGGAGGTCCTGGGTCCAGAGCACTTGCTTTCTACACCAGTCATCTTGACGCTGTACCCCTTATTTAAATGTGGCTTTATCCCCGGGAACAGAAGTGGTGGAAGGCGGAAGCCACAATTTCTGCTTCTCTTGTGTCCATCAAGGACTAAATTTGAAAGCCGAAGAGGACGTTAAGGCAGGACTTCTCAACCTCAACCCCACTGGTGTTTCCCTGTTGTGTGGGGTTTTCCTGTGCCCGGAAGGATGGAGAGCAGCGTCCCTGAACTCTCCCCACCAGATGCCAGTATTAGGAAGGAAGTCTCAGCAGAGGCCATGATAAAGGTGTCCGGGGATCACTCAGTGTTCCCTGGAGGCCAAAATCACCACAGTAAAGAATTACTGGGTTCAGGGACAGAATGGAAGACAATGGCTTTTTAAAGAAGGCTGCATGTGAACTTGGCCTTAAAAGTTGAGTCGGAGGGCCCAGAAAGGGGAGCTGGAAGGCAGGAGCTAGCATGGAAGCACACTGGGGAAATCGAGCATGCAAAGCACAGGGAGGAATTAGCAATGACCTGGAGAGGTGGTCTAAGGCCACCGGCGGGGGCTTGGGCTGGGCCTCCGAGGAGGAAAAGCAGCTCAGATGTGCTAATAGTTATCTAGCTATTGGCCCTCCTCTCCGTGTTCCCCAGGAGTCAATGCCCACCTTTGAAAGACAAAACTCATGATCCTCTCCTGCTTTCTGGGCCAGCAGCTCAGCTTTATCCTTAGCGCTACCAAACGGACAACTGAGTAACGACGCTACTATTTATTGCCTCCAGTGTGGAGGCTGGATTTGCTGACTGCATTGAAATTTTCTTGCAGTTCGTCCTTTCATTTGTTGCCTCTTCAAGCTCTCTCCTTCTGCATTTATTTCTCTTTCCTAGAGGCCATGTTATTGATATACCAATGAGAATGTCACATTACTTCCCACGGAATATTGTTTCCAGAAGTTCGCTCCTGAGACAAGTCAAATGCAAGTGAAGGCAATAATCAAAGATCATCTACACTGTTCTTGAGCTCGAGAGGGGCACTTATGCAGTTGAAGAAAAAAAACAGTTAAAATCGCTAAAAAGATTCAAATCTAAATACACCCTAGTCAAAAAGTTACTATTCTAAAACTTCTTGGGGCACCTGAGTGGCTCAGTCTGTTGAGCATCTGGCTCTTGATTCTGGCTCAGGTCACCATCTCAGGGTCATGGGATCGAGCCCCTCTTAGGGCTACACAGTCAGCATGGAGTCTGCTTGTCCCTCTCCCTCTGCTCCTCTCCCTGCTCTTACTCTCTCTCCAGAATGAATAAAGAAATAAACAGATAAGATCTTTAAAAAAATAAAAGTCTTCTTTGCAACACTAAATTCTAGAAAACAATGGATCGTGGTCACATATTTTGTGAGATATTGCTGTGTCCCCCCATCAGATGTCTTCATATACAAGGGCTTTATAAAGATATTTAGGATACTTAAAAATTATTATTCTTAAAAATTATTTAAAAATTATTTCTTAAAATATTTTAAAAAATTATTTAAATATATATCAACATATCGAAAATGAAGCAATGGAGGTGAGACATGAACACACTATTGTATAAAAAGACAGGTCATCAACAGACATATGGTGCTTACTGAAAAATACAATGGAAAAACATGTAAATTTTTTTAAAAAAGTGGAAGTTGACCTAGATGTATATTTGGTGTCAATGAGGTAATGCCAGGAGGCAGTTCAGCATGTGTGTAGGATTACATCTATTTTTACACTGAAAGATATGTTCGGACAGAAACATAAGAAGTTGTAGATAGTGGTTCCCATAAGGGACTGGAGAAGGTCAAGGAGCTGACAAAGGGGCCTGGTGTTTTCACCTCAGAGCCTCTGCACCCTTTGAATTGTATCCCATGAACATGTATTTTTTTAATTAAATGAGTCTAAGCAACCCATTTTTCAATGCCTCTGATAATCCAAAATCTAAAAATGTTTAAGATCTTTATTTACCTTATAATGTAACCCACCAGGTGGTCAGTGTGGGGTAGTACAAACAAAGATTTTCCCGAGAGTTCGCACGCGTTACATAAAGCTGCGGCTCTTTCTGATGCAGTGACATCTTCTCCTATTGACAGATCCCATAAAGATGAAAAGAGAAAGAAAATGATTCATGTATTTTTCTAAGCGAATGGCTCCCCAAATCTAAATAATACAATTAGGAAGAAAAACCAAACCCCCTTTCGCCATGCCAGAAGGCCTCCTGAGAGCTCTTGGGGGGATGGGGGACTGTTCTCAGAAGTCACACAGTACATGTCTGTTAGGAAAACCCTGTGGAATTTTCTACTGAGCCAAGATAGGCCAAGTAATGCCAACAGATATGCCACAAAACAGTTTTAAAAACTGTAGCTAAAAATGGAAGCAATAATCCATGAAAGTGGTTTCTAAAACTTGGATGCCACAAGTTTCAAAAGAGAAACAAAAAACATTCTGGCCTCTTAAAGGCTTAGGAGGTGGAAGAAATAAGCATTTGAAGCTAAGACATTTTCTTGTAAGAAAGCAGAAATCCTATAGCATTTTCCTTTGTCCTACTGCACATTAAGAAAAAAAATCACAGAAAATACAATTTCAAACTGACCTCAGAGAAGTAAATAACATTCTTTTTTAAAAAATCAAGTGAGTAACACTCGCTTTAAAAGTCAGTTTTGTCAACTGATGTATGCCTACACAATAAGTTAAGTGGAGCTGGGGGAGAAGAACGTTTTAATATTTAATATTAATTTTCATTCAATACTTTAACTTTAGCTCTTCATTTTTTACAATAGGCATTTATCCATGCATTATTAGTACTTTTTAAAGTGAACACACCATCTCTCCTATAACTGGATGCACAGAAGATTTTAACATCAAAAACTATACCTCCTGATAATAAGAATGGGAAGGATAAAGCAATTCATTCGTTGTTAATTGACCTTGTGATACCTGGGGGCAAAGGAGTTTTCTTCTGAATCAGAACCACTGCAACTTTTGTGTTTCTCCCTTGTAAACTCTGCCTGCAATGGAAAAATGATAAAATTAATCAAATATAACTAAATCGTTTCGACTTTCAAAAAAATGTATTCAAGACTTCACATAAGAGCGTCTGGCTGGCTGAGTCGGTTAAGCATCTGCCTTCGGCTCAGGTCATGATATCGGGATCTCGTGATCAAGCCCCACACTGGGTTCCCTGCTCAGTGGGGAGTCAGCTTCTCCCTCTCCCTCTGCCCCTCCACCCCCGCTCGTGCTCTCTAACAGATGAATAAAATCTTTAAAAGAAAAAAAGACTTTACGTAAAGTACAAGCTTGATGATTCAATTGAAGAAAGATGAATTTCAACTAAAACCCCCCAAGACTGGAGGAAATCTTGCCCTGCCTACAAAGAAACTTGTATGCTACAGTGATTTCATTTTAAAAGTCTACTCTCATACCGAGCTTCTAATGCTGACAAAAATCTGCTTTAAAAGCCAAGTTTACTATATACTTTCAGGTAAAGGTGATAATGCAACTTACCTCTTGATGCTGATACATTACAGACTGCTCATCCGAAAGAATTATTTTGAAACCGGAATGGTGATAAAACAAGTGTCTTATGAGACTAAAAAAACCAAATTACTATACTTCCTCCCAGACAGTATAAATGTAAGAAAAAAAGCATCTGGAAACTCAGACCAATGTGTTGTCCACAGTTCTTCACACACCCCAGCGCCGCAGAAGTTAAGCATTCACGTTAAGCTACCTGCCAGGAACCCGCCAAGTGTCCCTGGGGGTCGGCAACCCCCCCAGTGAGCGCTCAGCTGCCCTGACTAAACCCCAGGAAATGGTACAACCTGCCCCGCTCTGGCTGATCCGAGGGGAACACTGTACCTGACGATTTCCACTCTGGTGGCGCACTCGGACTGCTTTTCTTTCCACTGGGGCTCATCCCAATCCAGCTCGTAGAACACGACCACCAGGGCCGGCACCAGATTCAGATGTTTATTCATCCAGCCGGTCTTCAGGATCCCCTTAGGAATGTACCATTCATAGGAAGTTCTCTGCGGACATTGGCAAAAGCTGAAGAACTTACTGGGTAACAGCAGCAGAAGCCACCTGTCACTGGGTGGCACGCGCTTCCTGTGCGTTCACCTTGTTCCACATACACAAGACACATTGGGAAGAGGAGGAAATTCAGGTCTACAGAGATCACGTAGGAGCTAACAAGTAGTGGAGGTAGAAATCGCAACCGTGGGTCTGCTACAGTTTCCGCTGAAAGGATAACCAGGGGCGCCTAGGGGGCTCAGTCTGTTAAGCATCTGCCTTCAGCTCAGGTCATGATCTCAGGGTCCTGGGATCAAGTCTCGAATCGGGCTCCCTGCTCAGCAGGGAGCCTGCTTCTCCCTTTCCCTCTGCCTCTCCCCCACTTGTGCTTTCTCTCTCTCTCTCAAATGAATAAATAAAATCTTAAAAAAAAAAAAAGAAAAGAAAGAAAGAAAGAATAATGAAAGCCAAAACACATCAAGACTCTCAAATATCCCGGAAGTCATTAGCCCCTTTCCAGGTAAATTCTATTCCTCCTCATTCCAGTTTCCATTCTTGCCAAAGCAGCTCAAATAAGATATGATCTAAAACCCAATATGGCTTCATTTGTTTCAAAGACATGTTGCCAGGATGGCATTTTACCTGTATGCGGATGGATGGAGGGGAAAAGTGAAGGAAAACTCTTTTTTGTTTTTTTAAGATTTTTATTTATTTGAGAGTGAGAGAATGAGAAAGAGAGCACAAGACGGGGGAGGGTCAGAGGGAGAAGCAGTCTCCCCACTGAGCAGAGAGCCCGATGTGGGACTCGATTCCCCCGGGACTCCAGTACCACGACCTGAGCCGAAGGCAGTTGCCCAACCAACCGAGCCACCCACGCGTCCTGAAGGACAATCTTAAATACAGAAGCATGATAGCAGTCACTCGGGGGTCATACCAAGTGCCACATCGTGGGAGAGAGTGGTGTTGGTGTGAACGTTAGCCCCAAAGAAACTCGCTGAAACCTCAAATTGCTTCCAGAGCGCCGGCCCCGATTCAGACTACCCCCAACAGCGCCTTTAAGGGAGGAAAGACAGTAAGGGGAGTACAGGAACCCGACATGAACTTAGGGACTCAGGAAAGAACAAGGAATGGGCATATGGAAAGCTTCTGTGCTGAAGAATGGATCCACGACAAAAGCAGAGCTGTGCCGGGCACGGGCCCTCGTGGGCACCAACTCCGCACTAAGGACAAACAGCTAAGAGCCAGGGTGCTCTCCCTTGCACAATGCCAGAGAGAGCGCGAAGCTTCGACCGCCGGGGATAGGAAACTGCGTCTGGTCTGCGAAGGATCAGCTGGCCACCAAATCCACAGGTCCTACCCTTCCAGAGTTTCACCGAGGAGACCTTGCATTTACGTTTTCCCTAAACATCACCACTGATGATGATATCCTTGGTCCAAAGACCAGTCTGTCAGAAACATTGCTCCAGGGCAAAAAATAAAGATAAAAAAGAGCAGGTGGTTTATTTGGATCAATCTGTCCTGTTAACCGACTTTCAGACCAATTCGTAAGATTATGATAAACAGCAAATCAATATACATGATTTTCTTGAAAAAGTAAATTGGCCTTGTAAGAACTTTCTATGTATTAGCTACTATTATTAACATCATTCTCTGATTTTTCTAGGTAAATGAGTCTCTAGTATGATGTTCAACCTAAAAATCAGTTTCGAATTTAATACCTTTCCTCACTCCACACTAAATAAACTGTTTTAGTTTATGCAGAAATCCCCAGGGACAGAAGGCTTGTCTTGTTTAAATTTCTATCACCAGCCAATTGCATAGTTCCTAGTACCTAACACAAAGCAAGTGGTCAAAAGATGTGCGTGAAATTGAACCAAACTGCAAAGACCGTGGATTCTACAATGATACTACAATGATATTCATTTAATGATAAATGGGGAATGTGAGACCTTGCTTTTAGAGAAGGCTTTATGGAGACTGAGAAGGGTTTTAAGCAAATGCAAAAAAAAAAAAAAAAAGGGAAGGAAGGAAGGGAGGAAGGGAGGGAGGGAGGGAGGGAGGGAGGAAGGAAGGAAGCAAGCAAGCAAACAAACAAACAAACCCAGGATAGAAAGCTTAATAATTATAAAGTAATTATTCCTCTGGGGTTAAAAAAAAAAAGAGCTGTCACTAAACACACCTATAGTGTATTACATACATGAAAAAGCCTTGGGTTTTCTTAATGCATCCTACAACCATGGCTTTGATAAACTCGGGGGTTTTCCAGCAGACATTAGAACAAAAAAGGTAGATACCATGCACACAGAGGAAGAGAGAGAGATAAGGAAAAGCCCCCATGCAATCATGTCATTACCTTAGGTCTGCATTTGGGATACTCATGGTCACCTGGGAGCACCTTGAAAGAAATTGGTACCCGATCAGCCCTCCGATTGGCACAGAAAGCATCCCAGACAGCTCGATGGACAGCATTATAAACTACATCCAGGCCCGTCAGGGTAACAAAAGCCATAGGCCGGCAACATAATTCCACAGGGAAGTCCCACTGTGTGGGGCTCATGTTCAAGGTGTCAGGAAAAATCTGAAATACAAATGTAAATACATTTAAAATGTTTTAAAAGCCCATATCCGTATCTAACCTCTAAGCCTCCACCATATATAAAATATTACAAAAAGGCAACAGTCTGAGTCTCTTAGGAGGCCTGCTGGAAGTTGATCAAATTAAAATAGGTCTTATGACCCATTTCTGATATAAAGAAAAATAACTGCTGACTTACATATAATAAATACGACTATCTAATTTCTCTAATTACTAACAACTAATTTTTTAATTCCTAAGAAATTATTAAAATAATATGCTAGTTTCTAAATAGTTATGTTTTCTCACTTCTCCATAATTAATGTGAAGTGTACTATTTAAAGGAAAATCTAGAACAGAAAAACTAACAATGAATGAAAATGTCTAGGAGGGAAACATTTCCACTGTGTTCTTCAGCTGAGAATCAGTCCATAATAAATCCTACCACACACTAACTATAGAAAAGCAATTATATAAAAGTGCTTTTTATTCCAAAGAAAATTGCCATTATATTTTAAAGATTATCTCTCATTTCCAAAATAATGTATCGAGAGTTCCTTTTCGGGGTGCCTGGGTAGCTTAGTCATTAAACGTCTGCCTTCAGCTCAGGTCATGGTCCCAGGGTCCTGGGATCGAGCCCTGCCTCGAGCTCCCTGCTCCATGGGAAGCCTACTTCTCCCTCTCCCACTCCCCCTGCTTGTGCTCCCTCTCTTGCTGTCTCTCTCTGTCAAATAAATAAAGTCTTTAAAAAAAAAATTTCCTTTTCAAAGGTGATCTTCACTAGTATACCATACAGAACTCAAATGCAATTATTGTGAAAAGCACTGTGCCACCACTTGATAACCAAATATTTTTAACTGAAAAGTTAATTTTAAAAAGATCATTAAGCTTCTCACATGTAAGTACTGAAGGAATAATGGCTATTGAATAAATGATTTGGAAAGCTTATCAGAAATGATACACTTCTACAAGACACAGAAGTTTTAGAATTATTTAAGCATGTATTTTCCAGACAGGATTAAACTATGAGGACAAAGGATCACAAGTTCAGAGAAAGAAACACTCGAGTTTAGGGAATTTGGGGGTGAAACTTAAGAAGAGATGGCCAAAACACATTATACAGGGGCCTTTGCTTTATACCAGGGAATCTAGACTAGAGCCCTAAAAGTCCATTTCTTCATTGAAAAACACCAGAGCCTCAAGCGAACTAGCTGTGGTCTTTGAAAATGGAGAGGAAATAAGGGGACCTAGAAATGACTTACAAAGCTCTAAATCACAGTGCTGTCCAAAAGAAATATACTACTATGAGCCACATAAATAATTTTAAATTTTCTAGTTATATTAAAAAATAAAAAGAAACTGGTGGAATTAACTTTCATAATATTCTATTTAACTAATGTATAAAATATTATCATTTCGATGTTAACATAAGTTATTAATGAGATATTTCACTTTTCTGTACCAAGTCTTCATTATCTGATGTGTACTGCACACTCCCAGCACATCTCAATTCAGGCTAGCCGATTTCACATGCTCAATAGCCACATATGGCTACTGGCTATCATAATGGACAGCCCAGCTTAAATTACTGTAACTCTGATCCCAAAATCACTGTAGGAAAACTGTATCAGAAATTCTGGCCACATACTATTTAACAGCTTTTGGCACTTGAAACGGTACTGCTTACTCCAGAGCAAAAGGATGGGAATGGGAAAAACACTGGCAAAAGACAAGTGCAGAGGTTGTGTGGATCTTAAGGACAGTCTGTAGAAATTTCCAGATCTCCCAGAAAAAGCCAATGAAGCAACTAACAAAGTATGACACGGAAGGAGGTGCGAAAGTCATATACGAACGTACTGGATGAGAGACCAGGTAACGCAAGTGGAAGGAATCTGGAAGCTGGCGTGGAAAGTAATAAGGAAGGCTCTTGAAAAGGATGACATACTGCAAAGAAAGGCGACCTGATCAAAGTGGCAGGTAAAAACAAAAAAGCCATGTGGTGACTATTTTTTAATTAATGGAGGTTCAGGGTGTAGGACAGAGGCTAGGGAGGACTACAAGACGACTCTAAGCGGAATGACAATTTGGGGCCGGGAGGGAGCGGGGTGGGAGGGGCAGGGGGCAGGTGTCGAGAACGTGAAGCAACCACCTTTAGAAAGACACCACCCCCGGGTCTCAGCATTCCGCCCCGGGAAATCCAATGAGGTAAGGGAGAAAGAACCCCGCAGCTCTCAAGGCCGACGCTCTCTTCCCCCTCTCCTCCCCTGGAAACCCGAAGGCCCTAGAACTCGGCGCGTCTTTTCCTTGGGGGCTGGAAGAGAAATGCCAGGACTGCCCCCGCAGACGCCGAAGGAAAACGCAGGGCCCCCACCCCACACCAGCATTGTGTGGGCGGCCTCGCCTGACCCCGCGGCTGTCCGGGGCCGGACTCACCCGCTGCAGCTGTGGCCGGTCGCCGCAAGCCGGGGGACGACGAAGGGAGGCAGGCAGGGTGGCACAGAAGGCCGGGACCGGTCCCCAGCGCCGCCGCCCGGGACCCGGCGCCCGCCAGCGAGACTTCCGGGTACCCGCCTGCGCAGGCACAGGAAGCACTTTCGGCGCCTGAGTGACAGCGCTCGACACCAACCGCGATCCCGGAACTTGACGCCGCTCCACAAAACGTAGGGAGCCGCTCCATCTCCTACGGGGGTAGGAAATAGGGGCGGGGAGAGAAGGAGCCAATAGGAGAAGCGGGAGGGAGGAGGAGGCGGAGCCTCGGCGGCACCGCTCCTCAGCGTCTCCCCAGCGGCCCCGGCGCCCCACCCTCCGCGGCCTCGGGCTCCCCGCCCACAGACCCCCGGGCGGCTACGGGCTGCCCTAAGGTCGGGGCCGCGCGTGACTTTCGTCCGCGGAGCCAGGGGTGTGCCTCCCGCATCCCAGGGCTCGGAAGGGGGACGCCCCGGGCTCGGGGCCCCAGCCCTCGCTTTCTCGTGGTCGCAGACGCCCTCCCGGGGGACGTCTCGCGGCCGGCGCGATGAGTGCCAACGAGGACCAAGAGGTGAGCCCCCCTGGCTGGACGCCCCTTTCCCGGTGCCGGCGCGGTGCCTGGGCTCCAGGGGACGGCGGCTGAGCCCCCGAGGCCCGGCTGGGATCGGGCGCCGGGACGGGCGGGCCTGCACGTGCCTTCTCCCCTCCAGCGGGCGGAGCCTGGCTGGGGTGCCCCGAGTTTCCGGGTGTCCTGCGAGGAGAGGCCGGGCCCGCGGGAACGGGAAGGGGCCGCCTCTGCCTCCGCTCTCCCCGGTAGTTTTCAGTTTTGCAAGCCCGGGGGTGGGTGGCCCCACGCCTCCCTAATAGCAAGGATGAGTGTCCTTGGGAGGCGACCCAGTGCTCTTGCCTCGCCTTAAATCCCCAGTGTTCCTGTTTAGCGCTCGTCTACGGAGTTCAACTGTTTGGAATCTGATCACCTTAAATTTTTTAAAATCTATCGGCTGGTAGGGAGAGACTTAATTGAGTTGGTCAAATTTCCGGTGGAGGAAAATCATGACACTAAGTGTCACCGATTTCTGGCCTTTTTGTTTGGTGGAATCAATTATCCATCTGGTGGTGTCCCGCGGAAATTAAGGCTATTTTGAGCGTGCATGTATCACCTGAATCGTATAGTTTATGCTCAGCTATTCTCTTATGAAATGCCACTTTGACATTGAATCATGTGATGAGGGAATGATACAGGTCATCTCTAGGGGAGCTGTCTAATCGTGTAATGTGTCCAGATGAGGAGAGTTTGCAGAGGTAAAGTGGATGCCCCAGGGCTGCCCAGTGAGCTTGGGGGTAGAATCGGAACTAGAATCCGAGTCTCCTAGATAAGTAATTCACTCTTCATTTAGAATATGTTTGTCCAAAGTTAGCACTTTTACAAGATAGATGTGATAGAATCCCTGGAATGGAGTTACTTTAAAAGGACCCAAAGTCCAACAAGCTGGTTGATACCTGAAATCCCTTCTAAACTCTTCTTGGCGGGTGAGTTTCTAAGTCGCGGCTCATGGAGTGTATCCTGTCATGTTTCTCAAAGTTTGGCCCATGGAACACTGCCTTAGAATCATCTGGGTGGTTGTTAGAAAAACAGGTGCCTGACTGTACCTCACATTGACTGGATTGGAATTCCTGGGGGGCCCAGCGATGTCCATTTTAACAACAGAATTCTATTCTTCGACATGACTGATTTTCAGAGCTTCGAAATCAGTTTTCTGCCCCGTTTTTCAGATGCCCTCCTCTCATACTAAATGATTCCTTTTACCTTTTTTTCCCCATATGTCCATTCTTTTCGTTCCTTGTCTTAGAATTGTGTGTCTGTGGACAGATTATAAGTTTATTTATGTCCTGTTTGAAAATTGTGGCATCACAGTTTTCTAGTTAGTTACTGTCAGTTACAACCCTTTCAGCGCTCTGTACAAAGCTATTTGTCTTTCATCCTCTACTGTGTGTTTAGGTATCTAAAGACAAGTTCTTCCACTTACCCCATAAAATTTCGCCCCGTTAGGTGGTCTTTCAAGGACATTTTGAATTCTTATTCAGCCGCCAGCATCATTCACTATTCCATCAAATTGTCATTCATCAGTTTCATAAACCCTTTGATTTTTGTTCCTGTCCTACTCATTAGTTAAAATACAAGAAAGGATGAAGGGTAGGAGGAGTAGCTATATTTTGAGTAAGTTGGCTCTTTCTAATCTCATCTTGGTTGTTCTTGAATCCAGTCGAACTGTATTTTTTTCACGTGAAGTTAGCAAGAGAAACCCAGGTAGATCGTCCTGTGCCTTTCTTTGATGTACCAATCAAGTTATCCTCTCTAATAAGGGTTGCTTACATTTATCTTGTTTTTCATATGCTTGCCAAGACTTAGGGACTACTACTCTTTATTGTCCTAGGCCTCCACAAACTATTTCTTTAATAATCTATTCTAAAATTTTATCTGTCTTTAGTTTGTAGCATTCATGATGTGCATCTTTTTGAAACTAAAAGATGTACCAAAGTACTGTCTTTCTTTGCTTTTCTTCTTCAGGTATTCATCAGTAATCGCAGCAATGATTGAGTCTTCTCATTTGTCAGCCCACAATGTTCTAAGAAATATTTCCAGGCAAGGATTATTAGTTACATTTTCTCCTGAAGTCTTTTTTTTTTTTTCCATCTTGGGCAGATTCTTGTCAAACCTTTTTCTAACCATCATTTTTTTAAGTTCTTTTTATGATCTGTAAGTGTTTTTTCAAGTTTCATATCATTCTGTGGGATTTCAAATATAAATAATACCTATAAATAGTGGGGAAACACTGTGCTTTGTATTTCTCATTTCCAAGTGTATTGCTTTTTCTACCCTAGCCTAGGATACATGATCTAAAGTTGCTTTAAACTGACTTATTTTCCTTCTTGGTGGAAAGGAGAAAATAAGATATTCTTCACAGGATTGATGTGAGAATTAGTGAGACAGTGCAGTGAAAAATGCTTAGGAGTGCCTGTCACATAACTTTGAAGGAAGTGTTAGTATTAATACTGTGTTACTATTTGCACAGATATTATATACATTATATACATTTATTATAATCATCAAAGGCCATATAAGGTAACTAAGTTTTATGTAGTTGAGTGGGCTTGAATCAGAAACTAAACACCCTCTATTTCTAATTCATTTATACCACTAAACAATACTCATTTGATACTTTTTTTTTTTTCCCAGATGGAACTGGAAGCTCTACGTTCTATTTATGAAGGAGATGAAAGTTTCCGGGAATTAAGTCCAGTTTCATTTCAATATAGGGTAAGACACGACATGACTAGGAGCCCTTGCTACTTTGCTAGAGAAGATTGAAGGTTGCTAAAAGTGCTTTTATTTTTTAAATGATTTTGTTTTTTAAATTTAAAGGTTTAAATGGATTACATCTTTGGATTTTCTGAAGCATTTGAATGAAAGCTCATCACCGTGACATCAATTATTTTTAACTTTTGAAAACAATTCAGAAACTTTTAAAAACTAAGAGAAACTTGTTTTTATTTTGACAGAATTATTAAATGTTAGAAATGGAAGAAACCTTAGAAAAGTTACATGGTCTTGCCTTCTATCCTTAAAGATCGTGTCTCTCACTCATAACTTCCCAAGCTTTCCCAGCTGATGCTGATAAATACTAGAATTAAAATCCTTGTCTCTATTCCAAGTCTAGTATTATTTTCCCTACCCTATGATATAGTCAAGAAAAGTTGATATTTTCCTAATTCCATATTATCCATATGTGTGAATATTTTTTACGTAATCTTTAAAAGGGAGTTTGCATATAACTGTTCTCAACATGAACAGTACCAGTGTCTTGTTTTGTAAATAAATAACAGAAACCATCTCTCCAGATGATTATAAGTAGTAGTGGTGCGAGAAAGTTTTTTTGTCTAAGACTTACACTTATTTACATTATCATTTAAAATAAGTTATGTGATAAGTCATCCTTATGCGTCATTATTACAGACTGTTACAGAAGATGAATTCTTTTTCATTACTTTCTTTAGAGACTCTGCTCTCTGCTTGGCTCCTCTCAATTCCCTTTCAAGCTCAACAGTCATACTACTCCGTGGGCAGAACAACAAAAAAACTTAATGGCCAAGGTTAACACTGGGGTAAAGTCCCAGGCCCTTCCATTTCAATCCACCTGCCTTCCCAGACGTCCCCAACCACTGCCGCTTTCCCCTTAGAAAATGGAAGTTTGAGAACTGCCCCCCACTTTCCTAAATAACCGTATTAACAACAGCGGTCCCTTCTTGAGCACAGTATACGGAACGAGTAGGACACGTGTGTGTCCTACAGGATGGATACTCCGCTGTGACCTCAGGATGGATTTCAAGGGAATAAAACATGAAGTCTGGAAACCTTGTATGTGTGGAGAGCCAGAGGGCAAGGGTACAGGTCTGGCTGGGTCCTGGTCAGACCCCCTCAGTTCCTGTTTAGCGGACTGGTTTGGTGACCTCCTAAACCATTCTCTCCTCTCAGTTCTGTCCGCAGCTTCCCTCCACAGCCCACCAGTAGTCCTCCTGAGGAGGCCTCGGTAGCTCTCTGAAACACATTAGTTACCCCATTCCTTCGTTGAGGAGGATTTCCGCGTGGGTTTCTCCTGCCTATAGAATAGGGGTTAAATTCCTCAGCTTGACACTCAAGGCTGGTTCACACTGCCTCTCCAGGCACTTGACACTTCCGTCTGGTTCACACTGTGTCTCCAGACTTTCCCAGCCACTACCGTCCATTCAACCCAGTAGCCTGTGGGGCCTGTCCTTGCATTTTTTCATATTGTGCCTGTGGACGCATCATTTGCTCTTCCCTCACCTCACGTCCCTCATCCAGCCTACCTCTCCTTTAATGCCTAACTCAGCCTCCTCTGTGATGTATTTGGGCCTTGTCTCCTAGCTCTCTCTTGACTTCAGAGCAGAATTGGCCATTGCCCATTTCTTCATACTTTGTTCTGTCCCTTTTAAACTGTTAATCATGCTGCAGTTTCGTGACTTACCTAAATGTCTGCTCCCCTTGGAGACAGGAAGGGTCTTATCTCTGTTCTTGTATCTCCTGTACCCAGCACTGTAGGAGGCACCTGCCACCCCGTTTCTACACACACCTTGAGTAAGGACTTAGTAGATTGCGTACAGCAAGTAACTTTTACCACTTTTTCCTTATCACTGTATTTGAAACACAAGCATAAACCAATGATGTCATCAACTTCCATAGGTGTATATCAACAGGTCCATAAGTTTATTTGACATAATATCTAAGCTTTGGCTTATGTTGGTATGTCTTGTGATTGAGGGTGAGGGGAAGGGAATAAAAAATTAGGGGTCAGAGAGTAACAGGAAAGTGACAGTTTGGGGTGAAAAAATTTTTAATCTATTGCTGTTGTCTAAAAATAAATATTTTTAAAAAGCAGCACATACACTAAAGCTATTACAGAGGAGATTAGCATAGCCCTGTGCAAGGATGAGATGCCGACTCATGAGCCATTCCATAGTTTTATTAGAAAAATCACCATTTTGCAACCGCCAACATGATGATCGTTTCAGGCAAGGCTCATTAGTGGATGCTAAAACCTTTGAAAAGTTGTTGAGAAGCAGTATATCCACATGGTTTTGTAGTGTCACTGCACGGATTACTTGTTCATTACCAAATGGAAAAGGTACCTTTACATTGAGGAGATTTAAAGAATATCACCTTAACCAACTGAGCAAGCTTAGTAGCACCAGTGATAATTCCAGAAGATCTTAGGTGCCTCCTGATACGATGCTATGGGAATGTGCCACATCACCTCTATAGTATCCCTACTAAAATATTTCATCTGAGTTGGATGCAGGCAACAGTCCTGATCTGAGGACATTATACAAGAAAACTGGCCTTAGATTCTTTTTGTCATGAAAGATATTTAAAAGGCAGGGTGGCTGGGGACTGTTCTAAATTACAGCAGAATAAAGAAAATTGACAACCAAATATAATCCATGGTCTTCAGTGGATCATGGATTTGTGGGGTGAAAAGGTGGTTTATTAGAGGACACTTTGGATATGAATGGGGAACTTTTTAAATGGGTTATGAATTAGACAATATGTCTGTGTCAATGTTGAATTTCTTCAGTGTGACAGTGGTAGTGTAGTTCCAGAGGAGAATGTCCTTATTCTTAGGGTACTTCACCCCGTAAATATTTAAGGATGTTTCATCGTGTCTGCACCTTACTTCCAAATAGTTCAGCAAAAACCAAAGGGGGAAAAAAAAAGTCATCCCCATTGGGGGAGGGGGTGATTCTGTAGTAGAGAAGAAGAAGAAGACGTGGATGGAGGCAGAGGGATTTGGTGAATAAGATACGGGTCAGTGAGCGTTCATTGTCCTATTCCAGTTTCTCTCTGAGATTAAAATCTTTCAAATACAAAGCTGGGGAGAGCAAAGAAACAGGAAAGACATCTTTAAATTATTCAGGTGAAGGGGGTCAAAAGTTACAAACTTACAGTCATAAAAAAATTAGGGATGTAATGTACAGCACACGGTGACTCTAGTTAGTAACATCGTATCACACATTTGAAGGTTGCTAAGAGAGTAGATCTTGAAAATTCTCACCCAGCCTAAGACACTCCTAAACCTTATCTCTTTACCTTTTCCTTTTTTCTCTAAATTTTTCATTTCCTTTTCTGGTCTTGGGATTGTGCTCATGCATATCAATCACTCATTCTTAACACCTCATCTGATTTGGCAATTAGAAAACTTGGGGCAAAGATTAGGTCTTTCAAGTTGGTGGATTATTATTTTTGTCCATTCTCTTCCTTTCCCCCCCACAGTTGATGTTTTATCTTTGTCCTCAGAAAGCTCTGATGGAAACAAAAATTTACGTAAGACAGTCTTGATACTACAAAAAGCTGGAGGGCTGGTTGGAGAGACAGGCTGTGGACATCAAGTCAGGTTCTATTACTACTGCCCTCACCCCCTGCCAAGTCTCAGCCCGTACCCCTGAACTTTTCAGAATCCTGCGTTTCTGATCTGATCATGAGCATCGGCAGTAATTCATCATTTTAAAAGTTATAATTAAGTAAATATTCTGTCTTTGTATCACTTTTTACCAGCCTAAGATTTCCCTTTTCTTCAGATAGGTGAAAATGGTGATCCCAAAGCCTTCTTAATAGAGATTTCCTGGACAGAAACATATCCCCAGACACCTCCAATTATATCTATGAACGCTTTTTTTAACAACACCATGTGAGTAGTGTTCCATTTTCATTGTTTTTTTATAACTCTGTCTCTTACTTTTCTCTCAGCAATGTATTTCTTGTGCATTATAGACCGTCGGCTGTAAAGCAGAGCATATTAGCCAAGTTACAGGAGGCAGTGGAGGTCAATCTTGGGACTGCCATGACCTACACCTTGTTTGAATATGCCAAGGACAATAAAGAGCAGTTCATGGAGAATCACCAGCCCGTGAATTCTACGGTGAGCTTGTGCTTCGTTTTGGTTTCACTGTGCTACTTTTCAATTATGATTTTTTTTAATGGAAATTATTTATGATTTTTTTAAATGGAAAGGAGATTTTGTGTTAGACTGAAAATGAGTTAGGGGCGCCCGGGTGGCTCAGTCGGTTAAGTGTCTGCCTTCGGCTCAGGTCATGATCCCAGGGTTCTGGGATCAAGCCCCACATCAGGCTCCCAGCTCGGTGCGGGGTGAAGAGTCTGCCTCTCCCGCTCCCTCTGCCCCTCCCCAGCTCACGCTCTCTCTCTCAAATTAATAAAATCGTTAAATCTAATACATAAATCTTGAAAAATAAATAAAGAAAATGAGTTACATCTGAGTTAAATAAGAGTAGTGAATATTAGGTTTCTTAGTATCTGTTTAACTTTACGAATGAAATCATATACTGTAGATCTTACCATTCATTTAAGACTAGACGACTTCATGTGCCCACCAAACCTGAGGTGTTGTTGAACTAAATATTTGTTTAAATGTATTAAACATATTAAACATCTCTATAAAGCTCAGATTGAGGATTTCTTATGTGGTGCTTAAATACATTGGAAATTACTTTCTTCAGGAGCCTTCTTTAGTTATGAATAGTCTTATGAATAGGTAAGTTCATGAACGTGGTGCAAGCTTAAAGAGACTTTATTAATAGGAAAAAAATTCTTATATTTCTAAAAGTGTTTTAGGAAATCATCACCTTTTATGACCGTAGGCATCTCTTTTTAGACACCTTTGCACCCAGTCACGTGCTGAAAGGCTTTCCGTGGCCAGAGTGCACTGAGTTCTGTGAACCAGGCTGGCGGCTTTCTGACAGCGAAGGCTCTATGTCTTCTACCTGAGCAGCTCTGGCTTCCACATTCCCGACAGAACACAGAAGAACACTGAGGGCCGCTGTCCAGCGGGAGAAGGTGGCTGCAGAGCTGGTGGGCGGTGGGCCGCACCAGGCGGCCCTGAACATCCTCACTGCTCCTCACTGCACCACTTACCCGGTGACTTCTGGTGGGGGAAGGGGGCCAAAGTCTTAACCTCACTGTGCTCAGTTTCTTCTTTTATAAAACGGGGATTGCAGTAGTATCTACCTCGTAAGATTGTAGTAAGGATCAGATGAGTAATGTATATACAACATTTACAGTAATGCTTGGCACCGAGTAAGCGTCTTAAATTTTACCTATCACACTCTGATTACATGAATCCAATTTAAAATATTTTTTTTTAAAGATTTTATTTATTTATTGAGAGAGAGAGAGCAGGGAGAGGAGCAGAGGGAAAGGGAGAGAGAATCTCAAGCGGACTCTGCCCTAAACACGGAGCCCGATGCAGGGCTCGATCTCACGACCCCAAGTTCGTGACCTGAGCCCAAATCAACAGTCACACACTTAACCAACCAAGCCATTCAGGTGCCTGTAAAATATTTTTCTTCATTCGTGAAGATTTTCTTCATTTCTTCAGGGAATAAGGGTTTTCTAGGTAGGCATGTGCGACTTTTCTGAAGACATACTTGAATTTCCAAATAAAGCAAATTAACTGAATTATAAAATTCTCGTAGAACATCAGAGCTTTAACATAATGCCGATACCAGGTCTTCTTTCTCAGAGGCCGGGTGATAACAATGGAACTAACACTATGTAAGTCCCTCTGTGGGAGCTTCTAGAAGAATGAAAGCAGTGTGTGAATGGCACCTGATCTAATAAATAGATATTATAATACAGGATTCTTTTACTTTACAGATCTAATTCAGTAAGTTTTAAGGCATTAGTGTAGGAATTATTTGTTTTTTTCCTAGATACCCATAAGCAGTATCATCTCCGTTGAAACTCCTAATACAGCCCCATCGAGTAAGAAAAAAGAAAAAAAAGAACAGCTTTCAAAAGCCCAGAAGCGTAAGCTGGCAGATAAAACAGGTTTGTGTTTGTCTTTTGGGTTTTTTGTTGTTGTTGTTGTTTTAATAACACAGATAAATGGATTGCTTTTTAATGTGATCTGAGTGCTTAATAAGTGTATTTTGACTTAGAAGAGTAGTTCTCTATTCTTCATTCTTGGAACATTTGGATCAGACACTCTCTTAGGTCACAGATGTATATTGAAAATATTTACTACTACTTCTCCACAAGAGATCACCATTTGAGGAGAAGGTAAGTGAGTGGCAAAATAACTGTAAATGAGTCTCAAGGGGAGAAACAGAATAGCATATGAAAGTGTATCCTACCTTGTACTGTTTCTGACATGTTTGGGACTTTCCTATTTGTTTACATCTCTGGCAGTAATTCATATAGATATGTGTATTACTAAAAATTTTTGGAACTATAGCTTTTATTTGAAATGAAGTCTGCTATACCATTAGGTCTTAGCACAATAAATAATATAATTTTTTTGTCTGTTGATTTATTTAACTAATTAGAATAAGATTTAAGAATAGAATTTCTATGTCCAAAACCAGAGTCATTTTGTGGACCTTTAGAAGAGTTATAAATTCTATCTTATATCACCAATAATATTTGATCTCTTTATTTTTGTAAATTGATATCAGTCTGTCAACTTCTTTTCCAGTTATGGAAAAGTATGTATTTATATACTTATACACAAGTGTGTCCATGTATACTTTGGTCTGTACCAGTGTGTGTGTGTGTCTGTGTTTTCTTGGTATAAGGTTACAAGCTGCCCTTTATTGAAAAGAACTGACTCTTTTACTTTGGTGAGCAAGTTTAAAATAATGCCCTTTGACAAAGGGATGGCAGATTTTTTGTTTATGTTTTGTTTAACGTCCTATGTGGCAGGACAAAAAGATAGCAACCTTTGTTGGCCCTCAGAACACAGTTTTGAAGTCATAATGGTTGGTGAACTAACAAATCTGGGGATCCATTATACCTAATATTAAAGCTTGAACAACCGAAGCAGTGAATTGTTAGTCATTGCAATCTATTTTCTAGAATTTCGGTTAATCTCTTTTTTAATGCTGTAGCACTTCTGTCAATTAGTTCATTACCTGTTGCTTTCATACATAATGACCTAGGATCATTCCCTTTCATTATTGTTTCCCCATCTCCATCTTTTTGATAATGCCCACCTAAAAGGCATTATCTTTCTATAATTATGGAATAGGAGTTTGTGACTTGGAACTTGCATTCTAAATAAAACTTTTAATAGGACCGTGGGTAAGTTTTAGTTAACAGAGTTGGTAATCTGCCCCCACACCCCTTACAACCAGTAAACAGTGGGTTAAGATTCTTATTTGCATAAAGGAGAAAAGAGCCATTAGCATCTAAAATTGAGGTCCAGTAATACTGCTTCTGTCCTGTAAGAATCAGGAGGTTTCTGTTTCCCTTGTGTAAAATTAATGTATTGGTTTTGAATGCAGATTTTGATCATTTCATAAAATGAGATGTATAGAGCAATAGCAAGAATAAAGGAAATCAGGCCTTTTAAAACTAAAACACTTATACTTATTAAACTATTCTTTAAGTTTGAATATTCTGTTACAAGAGCGAAATTGCTTTGTAAACTATGAATTCTTTATATAAAGTTTCAGCTTGTTTTCAGGCGCTCCCAACAGATTAAAGACCTGTCAGATCAAACAATGTTAGGTTAAATAATGAATATTTTATCAGACCACAAAGTTAATAAATAAGTTGACCAGGCCTCCTCTTAGTCTGGAGACCAGACATCGATTTATAAGGACTCTTGTCTTGAGCCTAGCTTCGTAGTTTAAAAACCCTCATGAAGCAGTGAAGTCACACAACTTCTCACTTAAATAACCCAAGACCTTTTAAAAAGGGGTAAAATTGTCCAAGTACCTGAAACTAATAAACTGATTAGTTCCTCTGCCTGGCGTTTCCAGCTCACCTCCATGTTTTTGTCTTAATATCATGGTTTTGTCTTGAGTGGAAATGGGGTAAATGTGAAAAGTCTAAATTACTTTATAAGTATCCTGAGGAGAACAGTGCTTCCAGTTCACAATGATGATAAACTAGTTTTCCAGCTTAATAATATGTGATTTAAAATTTTAATCTATTTCTTGTGCGGAATGGTATGTGAAAGCTTATCTGTTAGAGGATTAATTGCTTTAAAAATTACTGCTTGGCCTTAGAAATAAAGTTACTATTTTTATCCTGTAGATCACAAAGGAGAACTCCCTCGAGGATGGAACTGGGTTGATGTGGTGAAGGTACAGAATACTTATATTCTGGGCTTCAAAACATTGTTATCAATCTGCCATCAAATAATGAAATTTATATCTTCCATTTTTTTTTTCTCCTCCCCTCAACCTTTGAATTTTACTGGGATGGCTGTTTCCTTTTTTGCTTCAGCATGTAAGTATTTTTGAAATATCTTTCACATCCTTTTCTTTCCTACACGTAGAACTAAGCTTAAGTACCATAAAGCCTGACTGGACACCTGAAGAACGAACACGACTAACTGTGACCACGGATTGGCGGTGGTGTGGAAACAAGAAATAAGGCATCGAAAGAAATGCTTTGATTTCCTAGTAGAAATTCTTTTTTGAATTTTTTAATTTTTAAAATTTTTTAAAAATTTTTCAAAGATTTTATTTATTTATTTGACACAGAGAGAGAGAGATCACGAGTAGGCAGAGAGGCAGGCAGAGAGAGAGGGGGAAGCAGGCTCCCTGCCGAGCAGAGAGCCCAACACAGGGCTCGATCCCAGGACCCTGAGATCATGACCTGAGCCGAAGGCAGAGGCTTTAACCCACTGAGCCACCCAGGCGCCCCCTTTTTTTTTTTTTTTTATTTTTTTGAAGGCAAACCCTAGATGGAGTTTCCCATCATTGTTAAAAAGGATTTTCTATTTTTCCTATTTAAAATTGTTTATGTTTCATATTGAAGTTTTTGGCGAACTTCTCTCAATATTTTTCTTACTTGTAGCTTCCGGTATATTAAAGTGATGTTCAGTTAATCCTCTTTGTAGGATTTCATGAGATGAGTTTTGCATGCCGATTAGTGCCACTACTGCTGTGAGAAGTAATGAATATGATCCAAGGGTAGTTAAAGATTCGGATTTTAGTGGGGACCTAGAAAAAATTGTAAATTATGGGTAATTTATAAGCAGTGTGTTCTCAGAGTTTATTTGAAAGTCAGCTGTTAGGGCCATGGGGTACATTTGCTGTAGAAACCTTTTAAAATAATCTCTGCGCCTAGTACAAAAATACTACCTGGGAGTAGGTTAGCATGAGCTGAGATTGGAATAAAGAAGCAGTATTTCTTGTCGCTTCCTGGGCAAGGGGCTGACCGCACACAAGATGTCTGCGTGGCTGCGGCTTCTCCCGTGTTCTCTCGTTTACCCAGGCCCCCCTCCACTTTTGCCTGATGGATACTTCACGTTGTCCTCGGTGTGCTTGTATGTACCTCACCAGCTAAGTCGTTTCTCTCCTTAAAGTGTTTCAGGCTTCAGGGGCGCCTGGGTGGCTCAGTTGGTTAAGCATCTGCCTTCTGCTCAAGGTCATGATCCCAGGGTCCTGGGATCGAGCCTCACATCGGGCTCCCTGCTCGCCGGGAAGCCTGCTTCTCCCTCTCCCAGTCCTCCTGCTTCTGTTCCCTCTCTCGATGTGTCTCTTTCTGTCAAATAAATAAATAAAATCTTAAGAAACAAATGTGTCAGACTTCAGAACGAGCGCATCCTTTCCATGAAGTAGCCCTTCAGTGGAAACTGGGCTCAAAAACTGTTCTGATTAATCCAAAGGTGATAGTGCTCCTTCTTCCCTGTCTTTGGAAATTTAGTTTTTTGTTTGTTTTTCGTAGAGTCTTTGTTAATATAAATTAGAATTTCAAGAAATAGAAAGGACATAACGATTTAAATAATCCAGTCATCTTGGAAATAGACGAAGATATTTTTCAGAGGGAGGCTATCACATAGGAGTGGTCTGGACTCAGAACCTGTTATCCTAAGCTAGTAGTTTCCAAGTGTGATTTTGGGATCTCTTGGAGGTCCTGGGGTCCTCTGGGCATCAAAAAGGTCAGAACTATTTACATCACAACGTTAGGGTGTTGTTTGCCTTTTTTCCTCATTCTTTTGCTAGTGGACAGTGGTGTTTACCAGAGGCCCCCTGAATTGTGATGATGCCATCACTAATACTCTTCTATTAGAGCACTAATAGAATGTGTGCTTTCTTAGGCTTGTGTTTTCCAGAATTTTCTAAGGTAGTGAGTAGGTTTAGAATCTAAGTATGTGCGTTTTTATATTAACTCAGTTTGTTCTTAGTACTTGTACTGTGTGTTTCTTTGCTGTTTCCCATTATACCTGCCTTACTGTAGAAGCAGGTTTGTGAAAACCCAGCTGTCTTCTGTTGAGCTCAATAGTAAAGAAATTTGCAAAAACGTAAAACAACACTATTCTTCACTTTAAGTTGTATTAGTTTGTTTTAGAAAACACAGCTTTTCATTTAAGAAATGTTTGGTGATCACGGAATGGGTTTATTGTTATTTTTACATGAATTAAATTCCTCGGTTTTAATTTCAAACACCGTAGGTATAAAATACATTTAGAAGAAAGCTCTCTAAAATCCTCAAAGTGGGAGGGGGAGCTGGGGCCAGAATGTTTGAGAACTGCTACCCTGAGCAGTTTCTGCTTCTCACAGCTTCCCACATTCTCTGGGGTTCTCGGGGCTGGGGTTCAGTGGGGATTTCTTGGCCTTTCTTTATTTCTTGGTCTTTATTCTGGTCAGAATTGTCTGTGTATTCTTTGGGAACCCCTCTTCCCCCATTTGCTAAATTGTGTAGATTTTTATCAGAAAAAACTTGCAGTTTAAAATTCTTATCACATTTTAAAACTGTACTTAATTTATGTATTTTTTAACCACAATTTTTAAAAATTTTTGAAGACTTTATTTGTGAAAATAATAAAAGAATGTCATTCACTTTATAAATGGCACCTTTTGTATATTTTTGGTTCCAATTTATTTCTTGGAAAGCTTCAAGGGATTTTTCCCCCCCTTGCTCTTTTGAGGTTGTATTTTTAAAGAATCCTTTTTAAAGTAGCTGAGCCTATAGTTGAAAAGTAAATACGTTGAACGCTGTAGATGATGTTAAGTTACACTAACCTCGTTGCCTGTTGGTCTATCAATTATAAACATTTATTTCTCATAGCAAGTGGAAACAGTGTACTCAAATAATATGATAGCTTAATCTTGTTGACGATGTCTTCTTTATCTTTTTTCATAGTTAAGCAAAACTGGCTCTAAAGATGACGAATAGTTCTTGGAATTGAAGCAAGAGAAGAACATCCTTTAAGAAGTAAACTGGGTTCAAAATCCGTCATTACTCTTTTCTGGTATTGAGGTGGCTTTTTATAAAACAGAATTTTTTTGTATGTTTCTTATGTAAAAAACGTTTTAAGCTGAAAGTTGATGAAAAGATCTGGTTGTATGAAATTATTTTCACAAACTTGCCTTAATAAAAGGTGAAATGTTACCGTTTAGTATACTTCATGAAAATGGTTGACCTTTGTAAATGGACAAAATGGAAAATAATAAATAATGAACGTGAATGTATATGATCTTATTCTAGTGGATGTGCTATTTTTCAAAGGAGTAGGAAGCCCTTTTGAAACTCTCATCCCAGTGGGTCAGAATACCGAGTAAACAGTTACTCTGTGGCGTGATCCATTTTAATAGACTTCTCGTCTCAATCAGGTCTTCGGCTCTTCTTTCTCTTAATTACTGAAGCGTAAATTGCTCCAGAGAAATTTAAATACTAATATTTGAACTTTTACATAATATTCTTTGTAGTTCCTTTTTATTTCTCAAGGGCGAACCACTTCTTTCTTTTTAGTAAATGAGGATCTGTTCATACTCTTCTCCTCCTTTGGGTTACGATGTTTGTGAGAGTTTTCGGCCGTATGTGGAATAGGGGATTATAAAAAAAAATCTGCCAAATACATTCAGAAGCATTTGAGTAGAATTGCTGGTTCCCACTGAAAACATTTCTCTTTGCTGCATATACCAAGATGGGAGTAAAAGATGCCTTAATATTTAATTTTTGTATTGTTGAGAGACAATGGTTTTAATAAATTCCTGTTTCTCTGCTACTGTGTGTTTTTGGTTATCTCGTAACAGGTCTTCTAAATGGTTTAACATAAAACCACCTTTCAAGTCTCGTTTCTTTGCAAGTAGCCACGTGGATTTCTCAGCCTGAGCATCTTCATAGTAATAGACACAGAAGTGTTTCGAATGCCGAATCATCGTACAAGTGCGATTATTTTTTTTCATCACGAGTAGGGTAACTGTTAGTGTCGTGTAACCAGGAAGTTAGTGATGTGTATGTGTGACCTACAGTGAGTGTGTTTGCTCGCCGGCTGGAGAACCCTGAGAACTGCTGCTGTTTCTAGAAGGGTAGACTATTGGTTCCTCCAGTTACACCTGTGCAGCTCGGGTCTGAGTTTTTAAAGAATAATGAACTTCTAAAGACATGTCCTTAGCATAACAGCAGTTTAAATTGTACCCGTGGCTTTTACTGGGCTAACGTTAGGCTCAGTTAAGTGGTTTGAATTACACAGTAAATACAATTATGGTAGAGAAGTGTAATCTGATTTTCAAAAGCTGAATTACATTTTATGACTCGAACTAATAAAATCATTAAAATTGAGGACCACTGGAATACGCCAACTTTCGTTTTGGGGGTTGTGTACGTGGTTTTTGTCGTATTGATGTGTTTGCTTGTTTTTAAAGAAACTGAAACTACAGCTTATCCTGGAACAAACCATGTTTTGCCCTGAAGATTCTGAAATTGTTCAGGCTTACCGTGGTTCAGAGATGACAGAGAATAATGCTAGTTAAATGCCAATGAACTATTTTTACTCTTTTTTATATGAAATGTACAAATTTGGGGGGTGATGGTGGCAGCAGTGCCTCTGACCACCTTCTGAAAAACACTGGAACATTCTCATCTGTGTCGTCATCGTCTGTCCAACACTCCCAGTATATTTTCTCCAAGTCTGTCTACCTAAAATTGTATGGAATGGCATAAATAATAAGCAATAAAACCAGAATTATATACAGTGGTTTCTCTGTTTTATTTCAAGTCGAGAGAGAACTGTCGATTTTACAGATTTGCAGACTTTCGGTGTAAGGTATACCCTCCTACTAGAAACTGTTCAAAATGTTGGATTGAGAAAAAATTGTTTCATGAGCTGACAAGAAGGTAAGGGATACCCAGAGTCTAAAAAAAAATGTTTTTTGAATTTTTTTTGATTTATTTATTTGAGAGAGAGCATGAGCACAAGCTTGGGGAGGCAGAGGGAGAAGCAGGCTCCCCACTGAGCAGGGACCCCAATGTGGGGCTCCATCCTAAGACCCTGGGATCACAACCTGAGCCGAAGGCAGACGCTTACCTGACTGAGCCACCCAGGTGCCCCCCAGAGTCTAAAAAATTTAAAGGAAAGTTGGAAGCTTGAGGTTAAGGACAGCTTCAGTTTTTAAAGTGCCAAGGGGCCCAGAAGACTGATGAAGTCTGGGATCTACCGAGGATCAGAAGTCACACGCAGGTACACACAGCACGCGTGAGGCTGAGACTTAGAACCCCCCCTCCCCCTGCCAGGGGGACCCTGAGGGAAAGTTCCCGTCTTGAACTTCGGTTCTCCACAGAGGGGTAAATGTAAACATACATGTACTCTCCTGATGACTTTCAACAGGTTACCTCACACTTGCATTTCAGCCCAAATTCTTCCCCATGTGAGTGATTTTTTTTAAAAGGAAAAAAGGAAAGAAAAGCTCCTCAAGCCAGGATTTTAGTTTAAAGTGGTACCGACTGGCCACCTGGCGGGTGCAGTTGGTAGAGCAGGCAACTCGATCTCAGGGGTTGTGAATTCGAGTCCCAGGTTGGGTGTAGAGAGTACTTTAAAAATAAAATAATTAAAAAGTGCCAACTGGGTAGAGCCTCTGGGCAACTGGTAGAAATGGCCACATATCAACCCTGGAAGAGCCCGCCTTCAAGCCAGACCTCCAAAGAGAGCCGCACACATGGTAGAGTGCTCAGAATGTGCACTCACGGTCAAAGTCACGGTCCATGGAAGTGGGACACTGTGACAGCCTCCCGCAGGGACACATAGGGGAAGAAGCACTTCAAGGATGTATTCATATGACACAGACTCTTAGATGTTAAGAGGAATTGAATAAGGAACAAGAAACCCTCAAGACACATTGAGCAGATTTGGAAAAGAACCAAATAGAAGTTCTGGAAAAGTAAAATAATTGAAAGTTACAGATGAAGACACGTGTGCTTTGGCAAATCTGAAGTATAAATATCCCGTGGAATGAAGGCGGTGCTGAATTTGCACTTCCGGATTTTCTCTTTTCGATTGTGACCTTAGAATCTTTCTTTTCTTTCTTCTTAGATTTTTAAAATTTTATTTGAGTGAGAGAGCACGAGCATGGATGGGGAGGAGCAGAGAGAGAGAGAGAAGCAGACTCCCCGCCAAGCCGGGAGCCCCATACAGGACTTGATCTCAGGACACCGGGATCACGACCTGAGCCAAAGGCAGACGCTCAGCCGACCGAGCCACCCAGGCGCCCCAACCTTAGAATCTTTCTACGTTGTTCCTTCACAGGCCCCACCATTTGAGGTCAGCTGGATGATTTGAGCTTTCCAAAAGTTCTGCTTGGTAACTGCTCGTGTGCCTCCCCGGACCCTGTTTTAGAAGAGACCAGTTAGGAAAGGATGTGGCTAGTGTTTCCAGATGGTTGTCTGAGATAGATTTAAAAAGAATAAATTTAGAAATCGTGCTATGTAATAATAGATTTGTTGTGTCACTGGACCTTCCACAAAATAAAAACAGAACACGAGGCATTATCTGGTAGGGATTATCTGGTAATCTGGGATTCTAAATTTCAGTGTTTTCAGTTATGCGATGAAATAATAAGGAATTGATCAATGATCTAGGGTGTTTTTTCTGTGTGGGATCCATTAATGAAGAAACTCATTGAGCGTCTTTAACAGCAATTTTCCTAATGGAATGGAAGACAACAGAATTCAACAGAAAAAACCAGTGTATATCACATGTTGTAAGGGTCTTCGAGTGAGTATGATGGTTGTTTTTGGTTTGGGGTATGTATAGGCAGGTACCGTATAAAGTTTATTTCTTAAAGTGACTCATGGCGAGAAAGTTTGAAAGGCACTGATCAGAGCATACAAAATGTGGGACAAATTTTATATATAAAGACTTCATTTTTAAAAGCACAAAATGAGGGCACCGGTGTGGCTCAGTCGGTGAAGCGTCTTCTTTTGGCTCAGGTCATGATCCCGGGGTCCTGGGATCAAGTCCCACATCCAGCTCCCTGCTCCATTGGGAGTCTGCTTCTCCCTCTCCCTCTCCCTCTGTGTTCTCCCTCTCTCCTCTCTCTCTCTCTCTCTCTCTCTCTCTCTCTCAAATACATAAAATCTTTAAAAAGTTTTTTTTTGGAAATTTTAAATAATTTTTTAAAACTTTGCATCCAGGTGACTCACAAGGTGACATTCTTTTCAGGCATACATTGTGACGACCCTCCTGTGTGGGCTTTACCATACGCATGACAGCTTTTTTTTTTTTTTAAGATTTTTTTCATTTATTTGTCAGAGAGAGAGAAGAGAGAGCACAAGTAGGCAGAGAAGCAGGCAGAAGCAGAGAGAGAAGCAGGCTCCCGGCCAAGCAAGGAGCCTGATGTGGGGCTCGATCCCAGGACCCTGAGATCATGACCTGAGCCGAAGGCAGCCGCTTAACTGACTGAGTCACTCAGGTGTCCCTGCATGACACGTTTTGAACAGCTTTTGAACATGACAGCTTTTGAACCGTGCATGAGAAAACGGACAGGAAACACTCCTGCCCTCGCCGGTTCTCGCCAGTTTGTGGCTGCGGGCACCGGGGAAGGTGGAAGTAATCTCAAAGGTCTCTCTGCGGCCTTCTGGAGCATTTCTTTTCCGTGGCTCCCACAAAATTTTGGCCTGTTGGGACACTATTCTTGGTATTTTAGGCAACAAGCCATCTGCATGTCCCACTTTGTCCTTTCCTTAACAAAAGAGAATGCAATTTAGAAAAGGAAACTTCACGCAGGGGGAAAAACACACATGAAAACACTTTCTTGCTTTGTAACTGAAGGGCTAGAAATTAACCTTGAACATCATCCTATGATGATAATTTTTCAAGTACAGAGAGGTGAGGAGAGAGGTTTGCATTTGATGCCCGAAATTGCAGGAAGACAGTCTGACTGTGCAGGCTTCCCTCGCGGGTGCCCCCGCCCTGCATCTCTCCCTCGCCCGTGCAAGGTCAGACTCCAGCCTTCTCCCAAGGGCAGTGCTGGTCTGAGTCACTTGACCACCCACCTCCTTTGTAAAGGCACATCTTCCAGCTTGGACTCAGGGTCCTGGGAGACGTGAGTCCCTCTGAGGTTTCAGTGGAAGCAAACACTTTATCAATTCCTACTTTCTTTTCATGATATGTTTTCTATTCTGAGAATTCACACTCGTTGGCGCAGCTGGGGGGCTCAGTGGTTAAGCATCTGCCTTTGGCTCAGGTCATGATCCCAGCGTCCTGGGATCAAGCCCCGAATCGGGTTCCCTGCTCAGCGGGGAGCCTGCTTCTCCCTCTCCCTCTGCTGCTCCTTCTGCTTCCGCTCTCCTGCTCGTACTCTCTCTCTCTCTCTCTCTCTCTCTCTCTCAAATACATAAATAAAATCTTTAAAAAAATCACACTTGTTTCCAATTCTACCCAATAATGATTTTTTTAAACGTGAAAGTGCATAAACGAAATGCTGTTGAAACCATTCTCTCCTATCTCATCTCTGTGTCTCTGAAGATCACAAAATCTAGACTTTGTCAGCTTGCCATTTCACTTGCCGAATGCTGAATACGCTGACTGAATATTCCTTAACTTCCAGGGGCTGCTCAAAGATAAAAATTGAAATCGATGGGTGTTATTTAGAATCATGACAACTGAGAAATCAGAGTTTGGTTATAAGAAATGTCCATCCATCTGCTACAAGAAAAGCGTAACTCCCACTACACGCTGACGAATGCCATCTGTTAAGATTTTCCCTTAGTTTCTATATTTTTCCTTTGTATGTCAGTGGTTTAAAATTCTTTATTAATTTTTTACTTGTATCAGAATCATACATATACTTGGAGAAGTCAGAGAGTTCCACAAGGCTTTTAATGTAAAAGGTAATTCTCCCTTGCCACACCCCGGCTATCCCGATTCCCACCCCATGTAAGCAACTGCTTTCAACAATTTTTAGCTCAGACTGGCCCACGGGACCCCGGTCTGTGGTCTCCCGCTGTCTGTAACCACAGCTCCAAGACGGGCCGCCATGTTCCTTGCCTTCCGGCCTCTCCTCTGGCTCTTGCCTCTGCCTGGGACTCTCTCCCTCGAATAGTTACATAGTCATTCACCTTCAGATCTGTGCTCCAAGTCTGTTTTTTTGGCTTTGAGTGAAGTAGAAAGCCTCTAGAAGGTTCTCCCTCCCCACCTGCCCCAGCTTTATCGAGATGCAATTGACATACAACTCGGTGGAAGTTTTAAGTGCACAATACGATGATTTGAGACACTTATCTGTGGCAAAATGATTACCTCATATAATCAGTTAATACCTCCACCAACTCACATCATTATTTGTGCATGTGTGTGGTGAGAACATTCAGGATCTACTCACTTAGCAACTTTCAAGTACATAATATGGTATTGTTAACCATAGTCAACCAGGCTGTACATCAGATCCCCAGAACCTACCCATCTTATAGCTGGAAGTTTGTACCCTTTGGCCAACACCTCTGCATCCCCACACCCCCACCCCCAACCCCCCGGCAACCACCAATCTACTTCTTGTTTCTGTGAGGTCAGCTTTCTCAGATTCTGCGTACAAGTGAGATCATACAGTACTTGCTTTTCTTTGTCTGACTTCTCTCACTTAGCATAATGGCCTCCAGGTCAACCAATGTTGTCCCAAATAGCAGCATTTCCCTTTTTGTGGCTGAATAGTATTCCACTGTGTAGAAGGTTTGGAACAGAGGAGTGGGGTGGTCTGACTTATGTTTGAATGGTTTGTTCTGGCTTCTGGGTTGAGAATAGACTAAAGCAAGAGGAAAGGCAGGGAGATCAGTTTGGAAACTATCAAAGAAGTGTGGGTGGTGGGTGGTGGCATGAACTAGGGGGTGTGGGGTGTGGGTGAGAAGTGGTCAGTTTCTGGATAGATATTGAAGGAACTGCTGCCAGGATTTGCTGATAGATCGATGAAGGATATCGGAGAGACGGCCATGCATCAAACATGGGTCCTCTATGTTTTTGGACTGAGCAATTGCAAAACAATCCATTGATACAGATATTAATTCTCCTTATATTGTTCTGTAAATTTAAGATGATCTCAGTGGTATTGCAACTGGATTTTTAAAAGAAAGAAAACAAGCTTGTTCGGAAGTCCTTATGGAAAACTAAGATGCTAGAATAGCCAGAAGAAATACTGAAAAAGAAGGGTAATAAGGTGAGATTAGTTCTACCAGTCAGAAAACATCTTTTAAGCAACAGGAATTAAAGTGGCAAGAAGCTGGTACCTGCTTCTCTCAGTGACATAAAACAGACTCCAGAAATAGACCTATGGGTGTAGAAGAATTGAATATATGATGCGTCTGTGGAGAATGTAATTCCTTCAGTAGATGGTATGAGGACAACTAGACAGTCAACAACAGGCAAGAAAAGGAAAAACATTCCTATCTCACATTTCACATCTTAGTAACTTCCAGATACATCAAGAGGAAAGAAAATGTTGGAGATTCTTGAATGCATCATTTAAGGATGAGATGACCTTCCTTAATTAAGTAGGACACAAAACTCCAAAGTCATAAGAAAATGTTAAGTGTGATGACATAAAAGTGAAAAGATTCTGTATGGAAAAATCCCATAAAGAAGGTAATTAACTTTGGAGCACCTGGATGTCTCAGTCAGTTAAGTGTCTGCCTTCGGGCTCAGGTCATGATCCCAGGGTCCTGGAATCGAGCCCTGCCCCGGGCTCCCCGCTCAGCCGGGAGCCTGTTTCTCCCTCTCCCTCCGCCTGCCTCTCCCACCTGCTTGTGCTCTCTCTGTCAAATAAATAAAAATATATTTTTTTAAAAAAGAAGATAACTAACTTTTTCTTTCTTTTGAAAGGAAGTTTAATTTTCAAAAGAGATACTGCTTTTAATACACATACATACGTACCAAAAGCTAGTAGAAGTTATCAAGAAGAAAAATAATAGAAAAATGAGCAAAGAATGTGACAGTTCAAGAAAAGGAAATATCACTGACTGTGAAAAAGACATGAACTCTAGAATAAGAGACATGAAAACTGCAGTGAGATTCTATTCTTCTATGAGGTTGGTGGAGACCAATAAATTCAGTAACACCGTTTCTGAAGGTGTGAGGAAACAGGTTCTCTCTTCCAACGTTTTTTGAGTAAATAGATACAACTTTCACAAAAGACAATTCTAGCAATATCTATCAAAATCACAAAAGCCTTTGGTCCAGAAATTCCACTTCTAGAAGTTGTTCCCACTTCTAGATTTGTCCGTGTGCGCAAGGACCCGTGTGCAGGGATAACGTCCTGTATTATTGCTGGTCCCAGTCAGGATCAGTAGCTTTAAGTGTACCCTGAGTGTGAGGCCACGGGTCTGGACTCAGTCAGAGGCTGTGTGGGAGAATGAAAACAGCATCTGGATCAGAATCGGGCAGCTGTGTTAGAAAGTACTCCCTTCTGCGTCGTTGGTGTGAATTTAAGGAAATTCAAAACTTAACGGCCAATTTTGTTCCCAGGGGAAGCCTCTAGCTATGAAGGGTGCTGAGGCCTTGGCCCAGGTTCCCCGGCGACTGCCCAAGCCAGCATGTGCTCAGTGGCCATCCGGCCCGTCCCATGGCACATGGGCTCTGGCCTATTTCCTTCAGCCTTCGTTACTTCCTGCAACAATAGAGTAGGGCAGGTTGACTAACCCACTAGCATGGTCGTCTCTTCAGGGTGGTGTTACTTCCCACCATCCTTGATGAGCTTGGGGCTCTTCCCTTGACAAGAATAACAGTACCTTGAGGGGCTCCTGGGTGGCTCAGTCAGTGAAGTGTCTGACTGCTGATTTCAGCTCAGGTCATGTTCTCAAGGTCATGAGATCAAGCCCCACATTGAGGCTCAGCGGTCAGTGTGGAGTCTTCTTGAGATTCTCTCTCCCTCTCCTTCTGCCCCTCCCCACACGGCACTCCCTCTATAAATAAATAAATAAATAAATAAATAAATAAATAAATAAATAAATAAATAAATAAAATTTTCTGAGAAAAGAATAATAGTACCTCGAATCACCAGGTTGTCGGGAAAATAAGAGAATATGTTTGTGAAGAGCCTAACGCGCTAATGGGTACAGAGCAGGAAGTAAGTGGTAGTGACTATATTTTTTAATAAATATCTTTGTCACCTTTGTTCTTCCAATCAGATGTCCCTGCATATCAAACAGCAAATGCTTTTGGTTTATAATCCTGGTTATCTATCATTCCACTATAAATCACTGACGTTGAGAAAAACACATTTTCCAAACCTGTGTTTTTCAAACTGGTTCGTAATCTATTAGTGGATATAAATTCAAATCAGTGGGCTTTTAGCAGCATTTTTAAAAAGATGAACTGAGTAGAATAAAAGAGACCAGAATACAATATAAGTTCCAGAGTAGATAGCATCCTGAGAAACGTTTTCAGCTTTCAGTTTAGAACTGCTGTGTTTACATATGCAGGTGAGGAATCAAAGGGACTGTGTGTTCTATTTTTTAGAAAATTGAAAACTCCTTTGCTCATTTCTAAATTGCTGCTTGGCTAGAACATTTGTGAGGGTTTCCGTGGCATCAGATCAAATGATCTTGTATTTAACCAGAACAAGGCCTTTGATGGGATGAAAAATGGCAGGAAATCAGTAGGCGTGAATTCTAAAAGCCCAACAACCAGAGAGAGTCCAGAACAGATTATCCCTGACACCAACAGAGCCCTCCGGAGTTCACCTGGAGAGACTGCAAGAAACCAAACCTACACATTTTACCATCAGCCAATGGATCCTTGCTTTGAAATTTTAGTTTTCTTCTAATTTAGAGCAGAATCATGCATTTTCCTTAAACCTCCCCCTTTTTTTTTATAAGCTGCAGAACTAGTTTATCTCCCACCTGAGCTGTACCTGTGAGTCATGCTAACGCATCACACTTTATGCCAGGACTTCTGCTTTACTACTATGCTGAGTCAGTGATTTAAAATGGAAAAATACTCCAATTTTGACACCCACGTAGTGATTCTTTCAGCACGAGAATGTCCTTTTGAAGCGACTAATCATCAGCTTAAAAGTTCTTTCTCCATTTCACCCTTACATAAATTCCCTTTTCCATAATCAGTGATTTTATTTATTATTGGAAGAAATGCCGAGTGACAGTGTCTTAGGAGGAAAGACCTGTCAGGCGTTTCCACGTAGACAGTGGGCTCAGGTCTGACAGGAGAGTAAGCACTTGAACCTGGGTCAGCATTGGCCCCATGTACTTCCGCCTCCCTCCGCTTCCTGAGGCCATTGGGCCAAGGCAACTTCCCTAGCCATTTCTCTACTGCTCTTCCGGTGAGTACTCTACTTTTTTTTTTTTTGTTTTAAAAAATTATTAGAGCTTTAAAAAATGTTTATTGAGATATAATTGACATATAACATGGTGCAGGTTTTAAGGTGTTGATTTGACAAATTTATGTATGGGAATGATTACCACCATCATGTCAGCTAACATTCCATCATGCCGTACAATTATGAGTTCTCTCTCTCTCTTTTTAAGATTTTATTTACTTGAGAGAGAGAGAGACAGAGAGACAGAGAGCCAGAAAGCACAAGCAGGGGGAGCAGTAGAGGGAGAAGCAGGCTTCCCTCTGAGCAGGGAGCCTGATGTGGGACTCGATCCTATGACCCCGGGATCATGACCTGAGCCAAAGGCAGACACTCAACCGACTGAGCCACCTAGGAGCCCCCATCGCTTTTTTTTGTAGTGAGAACAATGAAGGTCCAGTCTCTTAGCAGTTTTGAAGTATAGAACGCAGTATTGTTGACTATAATCACTGCACCGTGTGTTAGATTTTCAAAATACATTCATTTTATGGTTACATGTTTATACCCTTTAACAGCATCTCCCCATCTCCCCCATCCCCAGGTAACCACCGTTCTACTCTTTCTACCAGTTTGGCTTTTTTTAGACTCCACATGTAAGTAATATCATGTGCTATTTGTTTTTCTCTGTCTGTCTTATCTCACTAAGTATAACGTCCTCAATATCTGTCCATGTTGTCACAATGGCAGGATCGATCTCCCTCTTTCTCATGGCTGAATAATATTCATTCGTTCATTCATAAGAATATTCATTCATATATGTATACATACACACGCGCACAGCCCCATGCACACCATCTGCTTCATCCACTCACCCACTGGACATTTATATTGTTTTCACATCCTAGCTATTGTGAAAAACGCTACCATAGACATAGGAGCACAGGTATCCTGTTTTTGATACCCTATTTTAATTTCCTTAGAATATACACCCAGAAGTGGGATTGCTGGATCTTATGGTCGTTTAATTTTTTAATTTTCGAGGAACCTGTGTGCCGTTTCCCACAGTAGCTCCGTCAACTGACATTCTCACCCACAGTGGCACAGGTTTCCCTTTCCCACACGCTCCATGACCCTTGTCTCCTTGGTAACAGCCACGCACCTTTTTGCATACCTATTAGCCATCTGGGTGTCCTCTTGGAAGTGCTACACTTTCTGTTTTGTTTTGATTTTTTTTTAAGATTTTAAAGATTTTATTTATTTATTCGACAGAGAGAGAGAGAGATCACAAGTAGGCAGAGAGGCAGGCAGAGAGAGGAGGAAGCAGGCTCCCCGCTAAGCAGGGAGCCCCATGCGGGGCTTGATCCCAGGACCCTGAGATTATGACCTGAGCGAAAGCAGAGGCTTAACCCACTGAGCCACCCAGGCGCCCCGAGTACTACACTTTTTGGATCTTCATTAATTAACTCGACAGAACTGGGTAGCTGCAAGGATTTCTACTTTCTCTCAGAAAGAGGCAATCTGTTGGCCCTTAGGTAAAAGGTTCTGGTGAACCTTCGTTCGCTGAAAACGTGCAGCACTGCCGTGGGCAGCCTAGGTGAGCGCCCCGGAGTGAGAACTGCATTTCCCACCTCTCTGCTGGAGGTTCCCTCTCCTTCCCCCACTCTTCCGGTCCACAGCCACAGAGAAACCCCAAAGTGCCAGCTTCCTGGCCCCTGTCCTCTTCCTCAGTGGCCCTCTCCATCACATCCAAGTTCCATGCCCCCCGCCCCCAGGAAAACTCATGTTCATGCCTCTGATTCGATGCCTCTCTTCAGGGGCGCCTGGGGGGCTCAGTCGGTTCAGCATCTGCCTTGGGCTCAGGTCACGATCTCAGGGTCCCAAGATGGAGCCCCATGTCGGGCTCCCTGCTCCACGGGGAGCCTCTCTGGTCAGAGGCACCGAGAAAATCCTCTCTTCGCACCCAGCCCACCTCTCCGCTGGGGTTCCAAACCCCACTGCCTCCGAGAGTCTCAAGGACGCTGTGGTGACCTCTCCCTGTCCGTCAGCGGCTGTCTCCTGCAGCCTCCCCTTCAGCCACCCAATAGGCTCTCGGATTTCCTGTCAACGAGAGGAACACGAGTCTTTCCTGGACCTCCCCCGACGGCCCTGACTGCCCGTCCCCTCTCCGCACCTGCACCACACAGCTTCTCCCCAGGAACCCAGCTTCGCTGAGTGCTCTGTGAGCGCTGGCTCAGTCCGCCTCCGCCTGGGGTAGAAACCATCATCCTTTCCACTTCCCAGCGCATCGGTCTGTTCCAGGTTTCCTCTCACTGGTCCAGGCCAGCGTGTCTTCCAGGCCAGCGTGTCTTCCAGGCATTGCAAACTGGTGGCATCTGGTACCTCTGAACGCCTACCATTGAACTTCACTGGGTGCTCGGTGCACAGTGCTCCCGAGCAGGCGGCTCCTTTGATTCCCAAGAGACCCATGAGCGGACACGGGACGGCCAGTGTGCACTGACTAGACAGCTAGGCTCCACTCGGATGGTCGGAATACCGCGGAGGAGCCCTGCTCCCCGACACCCCCGGCCGCTTCTGTGAGTTCACGGAAGGCCAAGCGGTGCCACAGCCCCTGCGCGGTCAAAGTCAGATCTTCCTTCTCTGCAGTAAGTTCACTTTTTGTTTTCTAGTCCTCAAGAGAGCCCCACAATTTGGCATTTGGCCTCCAGGACAGATGGCCTTTCTTCCAGCAAGTGTTTCTGGCTGACGGCTTAGAAAAGATGCGCATGGCGAATAGCCTCAGCCTCTATAGAAAGGGGGAGAAAGACAAAGCCAGAGAAGTCTTAAGGCATGAGGGGCAGCTCCGTCTTCTCTCTATCCCCTTCCCCATGCACGGTTCCTTCTGCCTCCTCCCATCCCCTCCAACTGCAATTTGCATCCAGCTCCTGCATTGGCTCACCTTCCCCAAAATACGACCCGAGAACAATGCCTTCCCAGAAGCCTTACCCACCCCCAAATCTAAACCCAGCATGAATCCGTTATCTTTCCTTCAAACCATCATAACCCTAAAGACATGAAAAATGGGAGATGGCAAATAAACGGAGGCCCAGATACACGACATTCACATCGCAAGGGTTGGTCTGGGCCTCCGAAGACCCAACGGGAGGCAGTAAGATGGGTCAGTCTCTGAGAACTGCTCTAGGTTCTCTGCTTCAAGCCAAGAGGCTGCTAGGGGTGAGCTTCCCTGTGTCCCCTTGTCATCCAAGTAGAGACAAACTGTAGGAGCTGGATGCTTACAAGCCTACAGGGTTAGGCAGTCCCCAAAGCCAGTCAAGCAGGTTGGGTTTAGGAAAAAACACACAGAGCGTGAAGGAAGGACAAGTTTCTCCGCCGCCTGGGAGTCCGGGATAATTGGGGTGACGGGGAGGTCTGCAGAGCGCCCAGCTAGCTGCACCACGGGACCCCATCCCATTGCCATGGAAGAAGGAAGGTGCAGTAGCAGCTTTAAAGAAAAGCCAAAGTCTGTATATTTACGAAGGCTTCCCCGAATTTTAAACATTGGTTATTAAAAAACAAAACCTTAAAAAAATTTTTTTTAGGGTTCACGTCAGATCATGACCTGAGCCAAAGGCAGACGCTTAACCAACTGAGCCACCCAGGCACCCCAAGAAAATATTTTTAAAACAGGCCAAACATGGGACACCGGCTCAGGTCATGATCCCAGGGTCCTGGGATTGAGTCCCACATCAGGCTCCCTGCTCAGCAGGAAGCCTGCTTCTCCCTCTGCCTGCCTCTCCCCCTGCTAGTGCTCACTCTGTCTTTCTCTCTCTCAACCTGATGAATAAATAAGATCTTAAAAAACGAACAAACAAACAAACAACCAGGCCAAATAAACCTAGCCGTGGACTAGGCCCCTGGGTCATGAGTTTGTGATCCCAGCAAAGTAGGGCCATCGTGTGTGTTTGTGCCTTGCACAGGGGCCTCAAGTGTAGACTAAAATCCACGTCACACACGATTCCCCAAGCTGCATGCCCAGCCTGGAGACCGTCTCCGTGGGAAGAAGGCAAACCCTTTCCTGCTTAGTCTGCCTAAAGGAAGGGTGCCCTTTTCCTAATTTGCATGAAGAGCCCGTATGTGCCAGCAGGGGACGCGCGGCGGAGATGAACAGCGTCTTGGTAAAGTTGCTGCAGGGCTTCAGTGATAGGACTGGAACATTCACACATTCGTGGCCTTCTGTGTGATGGTGCCAGCCTCTGCTCTTGCTGCTATTTTCTGGGGTTCTGAGCATAACTTTGTTCACATCTGTGCAACTCTTACATTGAAAGGTACACAGAAGTACTTTTACATCAAATCTTACAAAGGGGGAAAAAAACAGGATTTTTTGAGCTAGGTTGACAGTGGGGGACCCGCTCTTATTTGGTGATAGGGGTGGGGATTCTGCATTCCAGGACGAGGGACCCAGGTGCCTTAGGCAGCCCTTGGCTCACCCACGCATCCATGCTCTGGGAAGGCATCTTCTCCCCGAGGCTAGCCTGGGGCTAGTAAATACATCTGCTTCTGCAATTATCATTGGTAGATACTAATGGTTGGCCCAAAGACCACACTTCTCTCCTTAGCCTCTTGCCTTACAGATAGATAGTTTTAAGTCATCAGGCTTTTCTCCCCCCAAACAATAGTAAGGGCTGTAAATTTCAGATCGCATTCTCTCATGGTGACATGTGTTGCCATATTTGTGACTCTAGCAACTTTTTCTAGCCTTCTAGTTCTTCTCCAACATCCTACAGGAAAGTATCCTCAATGAATGTAATAGGTTTGAACTATTTATATAAAAATTTCTGAGGAGGGGCTCATTTGGTTAAGTGTCTGCCTTCGGCTCAGGTCATGAATTCAGGGTCCTGGGATCGAGCCCCATGTTGGGCCCCCTGCTCAGCAGGGAGCCTACTTCCTCCTCTCTCCCTGCCTGCCTCTCTGCCTGCTTGTGATCTCTCTCTTTCTCCCTCTGTCAAATAAATAAATAAAATCTTAAAAAATAATTTAAGGGAAATACCCTTTATTTTGCTAAATTAAAATTCTCTCTTTCTTATTATATATTTCTACATGCAAATGAATCCCCTTTCAGATTTTATCATTTTTCTCAAATGTCCTTTAAAGCAAAACCAAAACAAAACAAAAACAAAAAATCCTATTTTCTTCAGGATCCAGTCTAGAATTACACTTTCACTTTTTTATCATGTCTTTTTGCTCTTTAATCTGGAACACTTCCGCAGTCTTTTTTTTTTTTTTTTTGCCTTTCGAGACCTGTACAGATATTTGTACAATGTCCCTCAATTTGGGGCCGTCCGGTGTTTCCTCACGATTAGCCTCAGGTCATGTATTTTTGGCAAGAATGTCTCAGAAGTAATATCGTGCCCTCAGTGTGTCCTGTCAGGAGGCATGTGATAGCTGTCCTTCCTGTGCCTGGTGACGGTGACGTCAACTTTGAACACTAGGCGAAGGCAGTGTCTGCTAGGTTTCTCCACTGTGAGGTTACGACTTTTTACCTTTATAATTCACAAATATTTTGTAAGGAGATACTTTGATATTATGCAAGCATTTTGTCCCATCCATCCCATTGCTGGTTCTTACATGACGCGACTGACTGGGCAGAGGGTCCAGTGGTGATGTTCTTGTTTTATCACGCCTTCTGCATCTCTGTGTTGGCATTCTAACGGCCTGGCATTCTCCTCCACAGGTTACCTGACATCAGCACGGACTATGCTGGATTTATTCCGTAATCCCTTTTATCGTTATCTGTTGTGTTGCCCAATTACTCCCCGATTTGGCCAGGGAACACCCCACAAACTGGCACCTATATCCTTTTGACAGGTCCCCATTATTCTCCAGCAATTCTTCATTTTCTGGCACAGAGATATTCATGAGGTTATTTCTTAATGAGTTCTTGGACAAAATCCCGAAATGCAGCTCGATGAAAGCAGTTCTGTAGATAGCCAAGCTGCTGGGATCCAAAAACGCTGTTGATGGTCTTCCTTGATACAAGGCTAAAACTCAAAGAAACCAGAGAAATGGGCACTCCTCCACTGATCTCCTATAAATCCTGCTTCCTCTAAACGGACTTTTGATAAGACTTGGACATCAGACAATCCAAGATTTTGTTTCCTGGCAAAGGTCAGCAGGACTGTCCAATATAACTTCCTGCAACGATGGAAATGTTCCATATCTGCATTATCCAAGAAGGTCAGCCATGTGTGGCTGTTGAGCACTAGAAATGTGGCTAGTGTGACTGAGAAGCTAAATTCTTCATTTAAAGCTGTTCACTGTATGTCTTTCCATAGCCAAACTATGGAAAGAGCCCTGATGTCCACCGACAGATGAATGGATAAAGAAGATGTGGTATATATATGTACAATGGAATATTACTCAGCCATTAAAAATGAAATCTGCCATTTGCAACGATGTGGATGGAACTAGAGGGTATTATGCTAAGTGAAATAAGCCAATCAGAGAAAGACAATTATCATATGATCTTACTCATATGTGGAATTTAAGAAACAAAACAGAGGCTCATAGGGGAGGAGAGGCAAAAATAAAACAAGATGAAATCAGAGAGGGAGAAAAACCATAAGAGACTCTTAATCACAAGAAACAAAGTCAGGGGTGCTGAAGGCCAGGCGGTTGAGGGGATGGGGTAACTGGGTGATGGACTTTAAGAAGGGCACGTGATATAATGAGCACTGGGTGTTATATAAGATTGATAAATCAATGACCTCTACCTCTGAAACTAATAATACATTATATGTTAATTGAATATAAATTAAAAAATTAAAAACATAAAATACACATAACATAAAAAATAAATTAAATTAAAAAGTAAAATAAATAAATCTTGTAAAATAAAAAAATAAATACATCAGTTCATTGTGATTTTAATTTATATAACCACATGTGGCTAGCAGCTGCAAGACTGGTCTAGAGGGAAGGTTTCCAATGGCTCGGATAGAGGGTGGATTTAAGTACACTAGACAGCGGCGCCTGGGGGGCTCAGGTGGTTTGCTTTCGGCTCAGGTCAGGGTCCTGCAGTCCCGGGATCCAGCCCTGCGTTGGGCTCCTTGCCCAGCGGGGAGTCTGCTTCTCCCTCTCGCTCCGCTCCTCTCCCCCCTGCCCCTGCTCATGCTTGCACCCTCTGTATCTCTCTCAAATAAATAAGTAAAATCTTTAAACTATATGTACACACACACACACACACACACATGCACACGAGGAGAATGATAAAACATAGCCTTAATGATTAAGCACTTAAAGAAGTTTCTGGCGATGTTGAACTCAGACTTTGAGAACAGTTGTGTTTATGTCTTATTTGGACTGCAGATTGTAAAAGCCCTATGCTCCACTAAAGCAACTCCTAATTTGTGACAAATCCTCAAAGCATCAGCCTATGGGACATTTGTCCCTGTTTTCTTTTGTATAGGGACCGTGTATCCACATTATCAAACAGTTATTTCAAACCAATGATATCTGGGGGGTAGTGATGGAGGGAGGGAGGCAAAAAAAAAAAAAGTCTTATGTTTCCTCAACAATCTAAATTTCCCTGAAGTCTGCTTTATTTATGAATTGCTCATATACTGTGTGGAAAGACAAACAGGGCTGTCTGACCCCGAAGACTTCAGTTGCCTGGCGACAATCTGATGAGCCCAGAGCCCCTACTCTCCCAGCAGGAGGGGCTGTGCCCCAAGGCAACTTCCTGCAAGGCCAACAGGTGCTAGCAACAGGCTCTCCAGGCAAGTGACGCCGGACGCAGCTGCTGCCCAACCTCAGACTCCCGCTGCCCAAGCAGACATCGTGTCCCAGTTGGCAAAGCCACTGTCATGCTTACTCTTTAAAAAGAGAAAGCAACCGAGTGGGGGCGGGCGACTTGAGAACTTCTGGAGTCCAGATCCGCCTTCGTCCCAGCTGCCTCGCCCTGAGCGTCCATCCACACGGTGCTGAAATCAGACACCCCGCGTCTCTTCAACCTCTGCTCTTGCGTGCTGGCCTGTCCTGACTCTCAGCGTTGTTTCTTCAAGCCCTTCGAAGGGCACATTTTAATAAAAACAATCTACATTTTCCCCCAAATAGCTGACATCAAGGAAAATCATCCACGAGAACTCAGTATGTTATCACAAAGAAAAGAATGCACTTTTGAGCTCTGTGGATGACATGGTAAGATTTCATTGTTAATTTGCTGATTTTGATGGTGTCCGCTTGGCTTAGGTAGGAGAACCTCCTCGTTCGTAGGAATGACAAACTAAAGAATTCAGGAATGATGGAGCATGATATCGGCAACTTACTCTCAAATGGTTCGGGAGAGTTTCTTCTACTCCATTAAAACGTTTCCATATGTTTGAAATGATTTCAAAATCAACAACAAAAGGAGTGGGTCAAATAAGAGGGCAATGGCCTCCCTTCCCCAGAGATAACACTCTCCCTGTTCACACACCCACAGGAGACATGTTTCCACAGTGTCTGTTTCCCCCTCGTCCTTCCCAACAGAGCCCGGGCTGTGTTTACGCAGCCCACGCTCCTTTGCGGTGGGGGGACTTGGTTCTGGGTAACGAGATGGAAGCTGGGGGTTGGTGGGAAAGTGTTTGCTTTCTTGATCCATGGGACACCTCCAACTGTTACCCTGACCTTTCTTCCAGCCTCAGAGGTGGAACTGAGGTTGGTAGAGTAGCCTTCATCTTGTGACACTGAGGCAACACGAATAAGGATGAAAGCCAACACTCCAAGGCCAACAGAGGAGAGCTATGGGTCCCTCCCCGAGGGCCACACTGAACTGCCCACCAGCTCTGGACCACCCCCCTCTGTGCGCTTGCCACGTGAGGCCTGTAAGCCCCTTTCTGTTTCAGCCTCGGTGGCCAAGTTCCTAGTTATTTGCAGCCGAAGCATTCCTACGCATTTATATGTGTTATGTATACACATGGGTTTTAAAAATATAAATGGATCAGAGCATGCGTATTGGTCTGCATATTGCTTTTTAAAAATTTTATTTAATAATCTACTTGAAGGATCTTTTCATGTCTGTTCTGGTAAACAGAGTATTTCGGAGTATGAATAAACCACAACTGATCCGCTGCCCTATTGATCGTTTCTGATTATTAGCCCTTGCAAGTGATGTTGCCTGGTATGATCTCATTGTATATCTTCCCGCGTGTGTCAATATTCCATAAAAGAGCCTTAGAAAAGGAGTTGCTGTACTATGTATGGGGGGCATTTTGTTAGACGCTGACAAATTGCTATCCCAAGACTGTAACTTCCAAGTCCTTCCAACAGAGATCGGAATTCACCCACATAATTACATAAGCAGAATAGTGTCAGCTTTTAAATGAGTGATTTTACACGAGTCTGCATTTTTCAGACTGCTAGTGAATTTGACCACCTTTCATGTACTTCAAGGCCATTTGTATTTCTTTTGGCTACTAGCATCGTTTGCACATATTTTTACTTGATTTGTATCCTTTTCCTGGTGATATGCAGGGGGTGGGTTTTTTTTTTTTAAGATTTTATTTATTTATTTATTTATTTATTTATTTATTTATTTATTTGAGAGAGAGCAAGAGCAGGGGGGAGGGGCAGAGGGAGAGGGAGAAGCAGGCTCCCAGATGAGCTGGGAGCCTGACACGGGGCTCGATCCCAGGACCCCAGGATCCAGACCTGAACTGAAGGCAGATGCTTAACCGACTGAGCCACCCAGGAGAACCTGTGCAGGAGGTTTTTATGTGTTAAGTGGTAGAGAGACAGTCTGTCTATCCTGCAAACAGTCTTTAAGCTAAAGTCTGCATTTGCTACCGTGCATCCAAGGCTTGGAGTTTCTCTGGGGCTCCCTTTCAAGAATGGCTTCTTTGCCAACAGTCCTCTGAGTGTTGTATCTCTGCCTTCTTCCTAAATTTGATGCCCTTTGCTTTCAATATTCCAGAATCTGCCCCCCCACTAAAAATTCTGATTCATGGATAACACCCTTTCTTCTTTTCCAGCTCAGTTATAGATTTATTCTTTTAAGAAATATATTGTGTATCATTTCAGTTGGATTTTAGGACATAGGGAGGGGAGATAAAGAGAAGTAGTAACTGTGTTCTCTGCAGAGGAAGCTTGTTCTGCATTTCCCACCAGTCTCCAGGGTCATTGTCAAGGGTAAGCTTTCAAGTTGAGTAGTAAAAGAATAGAACGTCCTCTATCCTCTCCCCCCCTCCCCACCACACCTGCCACCAAAGGAAAATAGTTCAAATACCAAGAACTAATGAAAATTTGCGGATTTTTCAGAAAAGAGGGAAGATAAAAGTCATTTATTCCTGAAGGCTAGGGCTCCTATATGTTTAAATGGCTAATAATAGACTAATAAGTTATTAAAGAAATGTCCTCCCCAGTCGTTTTTAATTAAATGTGAACATCCCTGGGCTGCTGATAGAGGATTCACTGCTTAAATATACAAATGATGTTGAATTTGACATCAGGATTAGAATATCAAAAATTAAAACGAAGGCACATGTCGGAAAGTCTGTGCAGGTGTTCAGGAAATGACTCGAGGAGAATTTACACAATGGAGTCTTCATATCTACATCTTAGGGAATTTATTTGAATATATAAATGCACTATTTTTTTCCCCAAAAAGATCTTTCTGATACCTCTGAAAGTAGTTAGAAACAATGGCTTCCCCTAGAAATGTGTTCCAAAGCCCTAGAAGAGGAGATGGGAACTCTTAGGGGGCTATGGTGCCAAAGTCCCTAAAAGACTAGGGTAAGTCAGCACTGCTGGGTGGTGGTCAAGACAAGGGACGTGGGTCCAGGGACAGAGCATGTCAGAGCAGAGGACAGAGAGACATGTGAAGTGACCTGTATGTGCCGCATTAGTGAGGCTTTCCAGGGAAACAGAACCAACGGCACGTGCATAGAGATATATACAAAGAGATTTACTTCAAGGACTTGATTCACCCTATTGTGGAGGCTGGCAGGTCCAAGCCTGCAGGGTAGGCCAGAGTCTGGAGACCCAGAGTAGAGTTGATGTCGCAGCTCCAGTCTAGAGGTAGGTAGACCGCTGGCAGAATTCTTTCTTCTTCAGGGGATCTCGGTCTGTTTACACTTAAAGTCTTCAGCTGATGGGACGAGGCCCACCACACTATGGAAAGTTAATGTGCTTTACTCAAAATCTACTAAGTGTTTTTTGTTTTGTTTTGTTTTGTTTGCTTTTAAGTAGGTGCCACACTCAGTGTGGAGCCCAGGGCATGCTCTCAAGACCCTAGGATCAAGACCTGAGGTGAGATCAAGAGTTGGAGACTTAACCAACTGAACCACTCAGGAGGCCCTACTGTGATGAATGTTAATGTCATCTAAATGCCTCTCCTTCACAGTGACATATAGACTAGTGTTTGACCAAATATCTGGATACCACAGCCCAGCAAAGTTGACACATAGAGCCAACCATGACACCCAGCTTTCTTCTGAGTTCTTCCTCAACCGGTCACGAGGTCTGGGTTGATGGGGTGGGCTGGGTTTCCTGTGGTCCCAAAGGCAGTGAAGAAATGCCATTTGGTTTCAGTCGTTATTGCTTGGGTCTGAGGAAAACCTGCATTAGAATAAGCACTGGAAACCCTTCAGGTTGTGAAAAAATTAACAGTAGTACCTCATGCCATTTACCATGAGTATGCTCAGTCAGGCAGTCTACACTCAGATGCTATTTGGATTCCTGACAAATCCCTCTGTCACCCTCAATCCTCAGTCACACACTTCCAAAGGAGAAAGGGGCCATTCTTTATTTTGTTACTGTTGTTTTTATTATAAGAAGAAAAGAGGGGTGCCTGGGTGTCTCAGTCAGTTAAGCGTATGACTCTTGATTTCAGTTTGGGTCATGGTCTCAGGGTCATGAGGTCGAGCCCTGCATTAGGCTCCATGCTCAGCATGGAGCCTGCTTGAGATTCTCTCTCTCCCTCTCCCTCAGCCCCTCCCCCTGCTCTCTCTCTTAAATAAATAAATACTTTTCAAAAGAGAAGAAAAGAAAATATCAAAGCTTTCTATTTTTCCTTTTTCCTAGGAGAGAGCAAAGATTGATCTCTCCACCAGACTCTGAGCTTTACATTTCTTCTGAATGAAAAGACATACCTCTGGGGAAGAAAAAAAATGCATTTGTGAGCTTAAGAGTGTGCAATAGAGAACGTCCCAGCGGAAAAGTAGTTACATATCATGGAAAGGCTGGTTGAAGGGAAGGTGTAATGTTCCCCAGACCACTGTCCTAGCTTTCAGGGGGACACCAGAACTGAGCCATTATAATGAGCAAAGAAACCACTGGATCTGGACTCTAATTCTGGTTCTGCCACTAACTGATCACGTGACCTCAGGCAAATTGTTTCAACATTCTGCCCCTCAGTTTTCCAAATCCTCAAGACGGAGTTAATAATACATGCCTACCTCCCAGTGTGATGGTGCTTATTGATTTTGATAATATATATAAATGTGCAAAGTGCCATGTTAATGTAAATAACTATAGTTTGTTTGCATAGAGACAGTTTTTTATGAATAAAATAATATTGCAATTGGGAAACTAAGGTCTACATCACCTCCCTGGTAATTTTTATCTTCAATTCATAGGCAGTGGAAACTCTAAGTAAAACTTGCTAAGCCTCTGGAAAGAGATAGCACTTGGAGCCACTCAGCTATAAGTTTTATGAACCATGGGAAGATAGATTTTAATTTTTTTTCCAGATTTGGAACCAGAAAGATCAGTAGTGATATTGAGGGGTTGGAGTTACATGACAGCCTTTCTCCCTCTTGGGAACTTTCCTTCCTTTCCAAGTATGTGGATTCCACCCGAGTGTGAGGCTGTCAATCACGTATACCCTCTTTCTCCAGTGCAGGTGGGTGTGTGGCCCAGGCGGGCCAATCAGAATGCCCACCTTCCTTGACCCAGTGACTCGCCCAGGAGAGGTCACATGACCTAAGCTGACTCCTGAGCACTTCTATGGCACTGATATAAATGCTAAGGAAGAGAGGTCCTCTCTCTTCTTTGGGACTGTGCGCATATTGTCATTGGCTTGTTAGCAAATGAGTGTGTCGTGAGTTGAATGGTGTCCCCTCCACCCCTAAATTCATGTCCACCCAGAACCTCAGAATGCAACCTTGATTGGAAATAAGGTCTTTGCAGGTAAAACTGGTTAAAAATCTTGAGATGAAATACCCCTGGATTTAAGGCCCACCCTAAATCCAGGGGCCCTAAATCCAGTGGCCAGTATCCTAATAGGAAGAGGAGAAGACACAGAGACACGGGGGAAAAGGTAGTGCAAAGATGGAGGCAGACATCGAAGAATCACACCTACGTGCCAGGGAGCACCAGGGATAGCTGGCAGCAACCAGAAGCAAGGAGACACGAAGATGGTTTCTCCCTCAGAGCCTCCAGAACACACCAACCCTACTGACACATGATTTTCAACTTCTGGACTTCACAACTGTGAGAGAACAGATTTCTCTCATTCAAAGCCTCCCAGTTGGTGGTGGTTTATGATGGCAGTCCTAGGAAATTAATACAGAGTGTTCTGCAGAATTCAAGAAGTTGAATGAACACTGTAGGCCTCAGGAAAGGTGGGAACTAGGGTAGCCTCAGGTACCCGGCTGCAAATTTGTAGGCCTTTGGTGTCCTGCTCCTCTGTCCTGCAGCCTCATCTCTGGCAGTCTCAGTGTGTCTTAGTTGAAATAAAGTGAAAAAAAAAAACAATCCGGCCAGTTGATGCCAGATGCCTTCTCTTTTCCAAATCATTATGGCCTAGGAGAAAGTCTGGTACTGTTCGGACCCACCCCCTGTGGGGAGGGGAAATGTTCTCAGAAAAGGGCAGTCTCAGGGAGCCTGGATATTCCAAAACTCATCTATTGCGCTTTGGTCAACTAACAGATCATTGAGATAGACCCATGGCTTCTAATTCTGTCTGGTCATCATAAACCCCTAGGAAATGTATAAAATTATAGATTGCTGGGTCCTATCCCTAATTTACCCAGTTGGAATCTCAACAAGTATGGCCTGGGACTTTTTTTTCCCCCCAAAAAAGTCATTAGGTAATTATGGTGATGAGCCAGTAGGAATAGTGGGGCCAAGCTAAATAAAACTGTTGGAGAATATTTGTCAGAGATGTGACTTGAACTGGGTCTTAGAGGAAGCATAGAATTTTCTTGGCACAAAAGAGTGAATTCCAAGCCAATTTTTAAAGATTCTGTGAGTCCTCATAGATTAAACTGCAGTGTGTACCCAGAAATAGCTGTAAAGGAAAGATAAATAAGTGAGTAAGTTGACTTTGCAACCTGACTTTGCCGTATGGGTTTGTCATCGAATTTATTGTATGCTGTCATTTCATGATCGGTTTAGTGAATCAACTTGTTTCATCTACATTTCAGTGAAAATTGTGTAATATCCCTGGGATGAATCAGAGCATTGTGTACCCTTAACTTCAAAGGTGTTAATGCAACACAGTGAATGCCACCCTGTAATTTATAATGGAAATAACTGACATTCTGTCACAGTTTTTAAAAATATCTTAGTTAAAAATCACTCCTCACTTCTGTTTTGGAAAGACATTTTGGCTTCATTCTTATCAAGAGAAATGGTTTGAAACTTAGCTGATAGGTATAACTGAAAGCCTGGATGTACTTTTTCTAAATAGTTGTATTTCAGGAGGTGGAGTTCTCTAAATGTCACTCATGTACTTCCATAAACACACACACACACACACACACACACACACAGCCAACACCCCCAAGGTTCCCATTTAGAATAAAGGACATTGCTAACCAAACTCACTGCTGTCTAACACTTATTAAAACTATGTGCTGTGAATAATATGGCACTGATGGTTTTACAAAAGAGGTAGCCTTGAATGTCCTTTGGAATCCAACCTGTAGGTAACAGAAGACTTAGAATTTGATCTTATCATAGGGTGAGCCTGGGAGTAAATAGAAGTTGAACACTTTCAGATTGCTTCTTGGACATCAGCTACTGTTCTAAGTGCTTTTGCTAATTCATTTAAACCTCACAACGAATCCACGAGCTAGGTTCTATTATGATTATCCTCATAGAACAGATGAACAAAGTGGAGTACATGGAGATTACTTAATGTCTCCAAGTCACATAGCTCACAAATCAGGGCGCCTGGGTTCAACTCAGGCAGTCTGGCTCTAAAGACATGGTGTCATAAAAAATAAATTTGGCCTTTGTCCCTGGTTCCTGGTGCTCCTAAAACCCTTGGAATTTCCGGAGTGATAGGGATGCCTTTTGTAATTTATCATGATCCCCTTTAGACCACATGAGTTTATGCTAATGAGGCGACTTTGGGTAGAGCCCCTACAGAGCCTTAGGTGGGCCAATCACCAGAAAGACCAAGATAAGAGAAAGCTGGTACTTTGGGTCCCCTCCACCAACCTTTCCAGGAAGGAAAGGGTGGCTAGAGATTAAGCTGTATAAAAACTCTTAAATAACAAGGTTTGCTACACTTCCTGGTTGGTGCTGGGAAGGTGGTGCCCCAGAGGTGGCCCAGAAACTCTGGCCTACCAACCCCCACCCTTTGCCTTCTGCATGTCTTTTGTCTGCTCTTCTGAGTTTTATCCCTTATAATAAAGCAGTAGATCCAAGTAAAGTGTTTTTCTGAGTTCTGTGAACTGTTGTAACACATTGTTGAACCCAAAAAGGCAGTCATAGGAACCCCTGGTTTATAGTGGTCGGTCAGAAGTAGGGGTAGCCAGGAACTATGAATGGCAGCTGAGGTGAGAGCAGTCTTGTGGGACTGAATCCTTAAATCTGTGGAATCTGATACTAACCCCAAGTAGTGTCCAGCTTGAATTGAATTGTTGGACCCCTGGTTGGTGTCCAGAGAATGGGTTGTTGGCCATGGTTGACCTTGGGAAAATGGCTGACATCTCCCAAGGAAGCAATAGAGAAGGGAAGAGAAGTTAGTCGAGTCCAGAACTTTGAAGCATCTCCATACTTGGCTCTAAACAAAGGGCAAAGGAGACAGAGAAAAGGTCAGAGTGACTGGAGAACTCTGTACCGCAGGGTCAGAAAAATCGCAGGAACAACACACAGCAGGGGCCAGATGCCTCCAAGACTTCAAGAAGGAGAAGCTCCATGGAAACCTTTTACTGGACTCTGGGGATATTAGTGACTTTCAGAAGTACAAACTCCTGAGGAGAACCAGAGTCAAGATCCACAGTGCAGAGGATTCGGGTGTGGCCAGCAGTCAGGGAATAGAGACCGCAATGACTGCCAGACTCTTCTTTCGGACAGTTTGTTGTTGAAAAGAATGAGAAAGGAGTATAGTGTTAAAGGGTAGAAGAGGGACATCAGGAAAGTATCCTTCAAATTGAGAAGGTACTTTGAGACCAAAAAACAAAGCAGGACCTTAGTCCACAGATATTATGGAAAAGGGGATGAGCAGAGGTCACTGTGGTGAGGACAAAGGGTCTCATATTTAAGAGACTTCGTGGCGCCATGTGTGCCCCAGAGGGGAGGGGGAAGAAATGATGTTATCTCTATTCATTATCTAAACAACTTTAGGAAAGATCAGAACAAGCCTTCCCGCATTCCTGTCAGGGCATGCATTAGCCCAAGGGGCATGCAACATACAGCAGTCCTGAGGGGCGTCATCTCGCAGACAAGAACGAGATGGCAGGCCAAAGATGGAGTCAGTATTGCCAACACTCCTACAGGATGGAAACAATAAGCAAAGTATAAAACCTTTGTTTGTATGTTTGCTCATAGGGAAAGCAAAGACATGGTAGGTGCTCAGGTAATTCGCACACAAATGAAAGCTCACATTTATTTTGTGTTTTCTATATACACCAGGAACAATGCTAAGCACTTTATGTGCATGAAATCATTTATTATTTCCAATAATCCTATTTGAGGTGGTGTTTTTCTTATCATCATCTCAATTATGCTGGGGCGAAACTGAGGCACAGGAAGTTTAACTTCCTTGCCCACAACTGGGCTTTTAAGCTGCTCACTACTGCCCATAATGATGGGTTTGAAGATCAGACGGAGACAAGACTTTTAGAGGGCCTTAATTTTAAAACTAAATCCGTAGTAAATGGCATTAATATTCATTAATGATTTCCTGTATTATCCAGGGAATGGGTATGAAAATGAGAGGTATTAGGAACAAAGCCTTGAAGATTTAGAAGAAAGAAGAGCAAGATACAAACAACTCTCTTCCTCACCACTATACCCTCAGCAGCCAGCACCACATGGCTAATGGGAATTCCAGTAATATTTGTCGAAGAATAAATTACTCCAAGCCACAAATTATGATGATCAAATTGGCACTATTGATTGCTACTAATACAGTTTTTAGTTATGATGAAAAGGAAGACATAGTGAGAGAAAAAAGTAGCTATCTTGAAAAAGTACATTCTGAAAAAAAAATTTTTTTAAATAAATAAAAAGTACATTCCGTAACTTCTTGTTTACTTTTTCACATGAAGATTGCTTCTCTTTAAAATCTAAATATAAGGGATATTCTTTTATCTGTCCCTTCATCTGTCTGGATGGCTATAAAAAAAAAAAAAATCCCATGGGCTGAGGGGCTGGAAGTCCAAGATCATGATTCTGGCCATTCTGGGCATCTGGAGAGGACCTGCTCTGTCTTGATAGACCTGGTGGAAGGCATGAAGGGTCTCTCTCAGGCCTCTTTTATAAAGGCCTTAATCCCATTGTGAGGACAAAGGTCACCTGCTTGCATGACCATCAACTTGGGGGTACGGATTCAAACATATAGATGTGAGGAGAGGGCACATTCAGACCAAAGCAGTCCCTAAATCTTTTTCTGTTCTGTTCCTCTCCCTAGGAGTTCTTAGGTTTTGTGCATGCGTGTGTGTATGTGGTGTGGTGTGGTGTGTGTGTGTGTGTGTGTGTGTGTGTGTGTGTGTGTGTGTGTTTATTTTTTTTTTAATGATCTATGTTGCTGAAACAGCAGAGGGAGCTAAAATGAACAAACTGAGATTGATGATATTGTCCAATGCTTCCGAGGCACAAAATATGTGAAAACCAATCATGTCAGTTTTCAATTCCGCCAAAAAAGGGGAGCGGGAGAGTCTCAGTAGTTTCAACAAGGTGCTGGAGCTGAAGCTTTGTTTTTGTGGGTTGAGAGAGCCTAACTCATGCAAAGGCATTCTGGAAGGGACTTGGGGGAGCAGTACTCTGATCCTGCCTCCTGCATCTCATCCTGGGGGAGACAAGTGGGCTGGAGGGTTCTGTGCAAGCCTCCAACATATGCAGGTCTCCTTGGAAGGGTCAGATGAGGAAGGGAGTTCCAGGCCATCTGGATCTCCTTTCACTACAATATAGAGTCCATTTATGGGTAATGTAATTCCTGATACACTGGGGGTTAAATCAACCTTTCTATTTGTCTCATTGTTTCATATTTTTTGTGATGGTTAATTTTATGTGTCAGTTGACTTGGCCATGGTGTACCCATTGGGTCAAACATTATTCTGCGTGTTTCTGCAAGGGTGTTTCTGGATAAGAGTAACATTTTAATTGGTAGAATAAAGCCGATTGCCCTCCACAATGTGGGTGGGCCTTATCCAATCACTCGAAGGCCTGTATAGAACAAACAGATCAACACTCTCCCGAGTGAGAGAGAATTATCCAGCAAACTGCCTTCAGATTTCACTTGTACCATAAGCCTTCCTGGGACTTCCTTAAAAATTGATACAATCAACATTTCAGAACTTAAAGAAATAAACTTCAGTTATTTGGAAAAGTACATGCACTATCTCATTTTCTGATTATAATGCTGAATGTAACAGCAAGTTGTTACTATCTGCTTATTATTAGTCTTACCAGTCCACTTATTAATTCAAAACCCTCTCTCATTCCAAAAGGAACATAGCCAGTCACACAGGAAATCTTTGGGGAGTAGAGGTCATTGGCTCAATTTTTTGATTGTCCTTTTACTGATCCAGACACTAAGTTAATTAAAGACGGTGCATGAGTCCTTTTTTCCCTGCGGTCTCTGAGAGTCATCCACATTTTTTTTTAAGTAGACTCCATGCCCAGCATGAAGCCCAGTGCAGGGCCTGAACTCATGACCTTGAGATCAAGACCTGAGCTGAGATCAAGAGTCAGATGCTTAACCAACTGAGCCACCCAGGTCCCCTTCTGCATTCTTTATCAGTGCCATACCTGCTAATACAGAAGGGGCCAGTGCATTGCACTTATTAATATGCTGAAAATATTTGCTCCTGACATCTGTCATTTTGCATAACCACGAATACAAACTACAGACACCATCTGGGATGTCAGAGCAAAGGGGAACGTGCCTGTTTGAAATTCTCATCGAATTTAATTTCACAGTTTTCAGAAGTCTTGTTTTTCTTCCATGATAATCATAGGGAAAATAATTAACAATTATCCTCAGAGTGATAAAATTACTACAAATTAAGAAGCAGTTATGACTATAATTTACAAATAATTACGTGACAGGAAGGAGCATGAACAGTGCAGAACTAATGGAACAAAATTAATTAAAGCTGCTGAGAGATCATTTTGCTTTTTTATTGATTTGTTTTGGCCCCTTAAAGATAGACTTCTGACCCCAAGATGCTTTATGGCCCTGAGAACTCTGATTCCAAGAGAAACCCAAAGAGCTTGCTCACAGATGCATGTGGCAAGGGTGCTGAGCTGCGTTGCCAGAGGCACAGGGCTCGAGGTCTCATCGGAAGCTTCTGGAAAGCAAAACGGTCTTGATGCAAAATGTTAAAACCATTGACATGAACAAGAACTAAGGGCAAATATGATGATATCTAAAGCCATGCTTCTTTACTGGGGGTGGACCTCAGAAAAACAACAAAGTGAGCCCTCTGAAAATGATTTCTTTTATAAAAGAGACGAGACAACTAGTGGAAATTGTCCAAATATCTTTCAACAAATAGTGAAGGAACAAGGATACATCCACGTGCCAAAAAAATGATTCCAGACACAGACCTTCCATCCTTCGCAAAAATGAATTCAGAATGGAGCGCAGACCTGTGTGTAAAACGTACAACTATAAAACTTCTAGAAGATACTACGAGAGAAAACCTAGAGGACCACGGGTGACTCTGAATAATTACGAATAAAGCTGCATACACATCCGAGGGCAGATCTGTGGGTGGATGGACGTCTTCAGATCCTTGAGTATATCCCAAGGAAGGTGACTGCTGGATCCTGGGGTAAGAGAGTGTTCCGCTTTGCAAGAAACTCCCAGACTATCTCCAGAGTGGCTGCACCATTGGGCACCTGCGCCAGCATCCTGGTGCCCCACGTCCCTGCTGGTCTCTGATCTTGCCAGTGTTCTGGGCTGTCACCGTTCTGATGGCCATGCACTGGCCTCTCACCCCCGTTTCATTTTGCGCCTCCCTGATGAGGCAGGTGCCCTGACGAGGGGCAGCTTTTCATAGGCTTATTTGCCACCTGTAGGTCTTCCATGAAGTGTTCAGGTCTTTTGCCCATTTTTCCCTCTTTTATTTATTTTATTTATTTTTTAATTTTTAAAAAATATTATTTATTTATTTATTTATTTATTTATTTATTTATTTATTTATTAGAGAGAGAGAGAGAATGAGCAGGGGGAAGGGACAAAAGGAGAAGGAGAAGCAGGCTCCCTGCAGATCAGGGAGCCTAAAGCAGGGCTCGATCCCAGGACCCTGGGATCATGACCTCAGCCGAAGGCAGACGCTTAACCCACTGAGCCACCCAGGCTCCCCTTCCCATTTTCCCCTCTTTTAAAGAGACTTTATTTTTTAGGCAGTTTCAGGTTCACAGGATGTATGCAGCTTTTCGGATCGGCCTCTTTCGCTTAGTAAATACGGATTTAAGTTTCCTCCATTTCGTTTCACTGCTTAATGGCTCATTTATTTTTCGGTGCTGAGTAACACCGCATTGTCTGACATAATTTTATGTAACATGCCAAATCTTGACTTAACATAAGATTTTTCTCGCTTGCTTTTCTGTGTATCCTGATTGAATCATCAAAAGTTATACTTCTAGCTGTTTCATTTCCAATCGATATAATCAAAAAGCAGCATTGGGCGCTCTTGGCAAATGCAAGATCAGAAATAATTTTTGGTAATTTCTAATTTTGAGAACTCTTAAGAGCATTTACAGTCTGTCACAATGCTGGGATAAATTTTTGATACATTATTTTGAGATATAAAGTTTAGCTCATCTAGAGAAGAGTCTCGTGGAACTTTTTTCTAAAAAAGTCTTAACTCTTCCCACAAATCAATTTTGTATAAATCTGAATTCAGTTTTAAATATTAAATTTACACACTGGCATTTAAAGCTTTTTCTCTGACATTTCCTCTAACTGGCGGAGGTGTTTAAAATTGGCTTCCTGATTTTTATACAACTTAAAACACTTGTTTATGCATCCTTTAATTGTATCTTCAATTACAAGGAAAATTTAATTTAAAAATTCCCTTCCTCATTAATAATTGGTTCATCTGAAGCTTCTTATGAAAGTAGTGTTCTTTTCGGTTGAAAGCAATGACCTTTAAATTTCATTTCCAAGCCTGTGAATATTTGCTCTGCTTTGCAGTGTTCCAGCGGTTTTAAAAATGGGAGATCCGAAACTCTGAGAATTCTAATAACCTCCTGATAGGCTTTATTGCGGTTCCCATGTTTATGCTTTTCTTTGGTAGTAATTTACCAACATACTTAAGGGCCTGAGCACCTGCAGTTCCTGTCCTGGTCTCAGGCTGGAGAGTTAACATTTGTGCACACACTGCAAGGACGGGCTCTGGGGACAGTGGGTGGCCTCCCACCCCAGGTGCTGGCACCATCCCCCACGGAGCCACTCTTTCCCGTGACTGCAGCCTGTGCTATGGGGGGCATATTAACACCACCAATCAGGGCCCAGGACCTGGCCCCCTCCCGACCCCCCCCAAGGCACCCCGAATGTCTCCAAGGCATACACGTGTGTGTATCTGGCCTTCACGTCAAAACTCAGCACCTGGGCCCTGGCATATTTCTGCTGCTCACAGGCATACTCCACTGTCCCACGGGACTTCAATGACAAGACACAAATTCACAAATAAAATTATGGAGACTTTCAAGATGGAGGCAGCAGAGCGTGAAACCACCTGTACTATGTGAAAGAAACCAGTCACGAAAGACCACTTGTCATGTGATTTCATTTCCATGAAACCAAGTCACAAGCTTGGGGAGCCAGCCCTGGCTTTCACTTGTCCTTGCCTGTGTCCCAGTGGGGCGCTACGTCCCATCAACAGCACCCAAGGGCCACTGGGGATGGCGCAGTCATCCTCGGCCCAGCGTACCTCCACTCCACCCCTCACCTGGTTGTCGCTTAGGCTCCTTCTCCATAAGCTCCTGTCTGACACATTTCAGGCGGTCCTCCCCCCAGAAATGGCTGTGCCTTTCTCCTCCATGGGCTTTCAGAACTATGACTCCGCCACACCAAGAGGTCCTTCCGATCCCATGGACCTTTCTGATCAATGTCCTCTCACACTTCCCATCAACAGGCATCCCGTTTCGCCAGATAAAGGAGTGGCATTCCATGTACGAATTGGACTGCTCTTCTCTTCCTACCCATACCCCTCTATCCTCCCTGCTGGTGGCAGCTTCTGGAAAGTAGGGGTGCAGACAACATTCAAAGAGATCACATTCTAACAGTGCAAGGATTGCAGTCTAAATAATGAAGAGAAGACATATTTGGATGATGTATTGTTGGGTGTTTAAGTCATAACATTCCAAATAGAAAAGCTTACCCAACCAGAAAAGAAATTATTGTTCACATTTTCCTGCATAGTCTGCATCAGACTCACATTTGCAGTCATCATCAAGGAAGCACGGTACCAACTTTTGAGTCTCTGGAAGCTAGGGTTGGTGGGCACCCCGGTGAATGATCCAGCATGGTGAATAACAAGGCAACCAGCATTAAATAAATGCCTTGGGGAACTGCAGAGATAAAAGCTACATTGTTTCAATACATACAAATTCTGATGAGCCATGGCATTGCACGTGTTAACATCACTGTTGCCATTTCTCATGATGGGAGCTGTCAGTGTACTCAGGAACGGGGGCATCGATGATAAAGAACACAGAGATAATCCCTGAGCACAAACAAGAACAGATGGTGCTTGAACACCAAGAGGAATCTTTGCAAGCACTGATTGGACAATGAACACATGCTTCAATGTCTCCTCTCTAACCATTATTCTAATTTTATATTAACAAATCACTGGACCTCAGGTGGGTCCCTAAATTTTTTAAGACATTCTTTCCATCAAATTGTTTATATGGACGAGACACTTGGAAAAAAAACTGGCCCACACCTCATACATAGTAGGGGTAACGCTGAGCTCCCGTGACACTAGAAGCTTCTAGAGAACCGGAATCACATCTGCATTGTTTACTCTCTATCCCTAGTATCCCACTGATTTGAACGGACCGTCCTATATGTATCAACATCTAGTGACATTCATGGATCTCTCTACAGGATATGTCGTGCAGAAATTGTTCTGTTGAAAACTGTTGCCATCATCAGGCCTTGGACATTATTTTGTAAAATAGAGAATGCTCTACTGGTGTGTGGCACAAGCCAGACTGGACTCAGGGAGCTCTTCTCCCATCCTGCTAATGGTTTATAGAACACCCGCCAGATTTCAGGCGCTCTTACGTACATTACTTCGGGTCCCTGCGCTGAAGATCCTCACTCCATCTGCATTTACAGGGTAGTAAACAGACATGACAGCTTGGTGTCACCGTGTCATTAACAGAGTGAGCGTCAATACAGAATGCTCGGGTTTCCAGGGCACACGCTGCCCCCACCATTCCCTCTGTCTCCTAGGCTATTATATTTTATTCATAAGTCCCTCAAATTAGTCCAGGCAGCCTCTCAGTGCTTGGAGGGTGCCGTTCCTTTCATGCAGCAGCTGATGTCATTCACCTGGGGATTAGAATGGTGGCTATTTCCTTGCTCCGTTGCCACGACAGCCAGTAGCCTAAGTACTAATCTTCAGGCGATGAAATAGCACCATTTGTGAAAATGATTATTGGCAGGGAAACTACGCGGCCCTGCAAAAAATTGGTTGAGGTTATGTTTGCAAATGAGCCCCATATAGATAGTGAGTCATTGCTTCTGGAAGGGCCCGAGTCAGACCCTGTGTCCCTCTGCAGCCTGAGACTCCGTGCAAATCTGCCCTCGTCAGTCTCAGAACTGGGCAGCCATTCGAACGGCCTGAGTCTAGAGAGTGGATTTTGTTTGGCAGTCTGGAAGCTCCTGGCTTCCAGACTACCCTCTTAGAACACACTTGCTGAAGCCCCACCAGGTAAAAACTGCCCAGACTTCGCCAAAGAATCACCAACAGGCTTGTCAATGCCATAAGTTCATCCAGTGTAGAAAGTCAGACCAGAGATTGTCAGAAGGATGGCGTGCAAACGCCAGACAGAAGGCTCTACCAAACCAGAAAGGTCTGAATAAAACACGACCCTTTCTATAATTCATCCTCTGTGTCATAATTCATAGCCAGCCTCCCAGGTAAATTGCACTTCAAATAGAATTTAGAAATTCTTGCAGAACATGTGTAGAGACAACCAGGATAAATTCCCGTGGTTATGTAGGACCCACGACCTTTTTCTTATATAAACGACCTGTGTTGAGTGTCCACCAGCTGGCAAATGCATAAATAAAATGTGTCTATTCACACAATGGAATGGTATTCATTTGGCAATAAAGATGAATGAAATACTGATTCATGCTACAAGGTGGGTGAACCTTGAAAACATCACATTCAGGGCAAGAAGCCAGTTATCAAAGGTCACAGATTGTATGATTCCATTTCTACAAAATGTCCAGAATGTGCAAATCTATACAGACAGAAAGTAGATTCATGGTCGCTGGGGCTTGGGTGGCAGAGTGCGGATGGCGTGGGGGGAACAGGGAGCAACATTTAATGGGTACAAGCTTCCTTTTAGAAAGGACGGAAATATTCCAAATTCAGATTATGGTGATGGTCACACAACCTGCTGAATGTATGAAAAGAACGTTGAATCGTAGACTTGGATGGATTGTATGATATGCAAGTCACATCAAGAGAGACAGAAAAAATTTTTCATATTTCAGTTTTAAAGCATTCATGGTTTCTTATAGATTATAATTCAACTCTAAAAAGTAGAAGACTCTCACTTCAGAACTGGGTCATTTAGATCAATGACTTTAGCTTAAGACCAGGCTCCCAATACTGAATGGGACAATTAGGAAGGGCAAGGTTATAAATAACTGGCTTCTTGTGCTCTCCTCCTGCTCTGTAACTTTACTGCTGCTGTTCCCTGACAAGGTGTCCAATTCTGAAGTGGGGTTCTGAGGAAAGCTGGTAGAGCCCTGGGGAAAGGTGAAGCTCGGGTGGTGGGCCGTATGCCTGGAAACAAGCTTAGAAATCCAGCTGAAAGCAGGCGGATCCACGAGATTTATGGCTCATGAGAAAATACGCTAACTCAACTGTAAATTGATACAACACCAAATCGAGCGCCATCTTCTTACGTAACACGGTTTAAACTGCCAGGCACAATCTTTTGGGAGAATTAATTGCAGCGTGTTAAATTTAAATGGAGTCTCCAGTGACTTGACAGAAGCCTTTCAGAAGCTGTACAAAATGGTCTCCCGCCAGCTTGCAGGAGAGATGGAAGAGGCTCTTCAACACGTGCCTTCAGCCAAAACAAGGGAAGAGATCTGAACAAAGGAGCTCACAGGGTCCATAAGAAGTGGTGGGAGTTTGGGGTCTGAAATTTAACTTCATTTAAGCCTCTAGGACATGTACAAAGCATTGTAAGCCTTTAATCATGAAAGCCTGATGGGGCTTTTAAATCTTGTGAGCATAATCTTAAAAGGTCACAAATTAAGGATATTGCTAGTGGGGTGAGTGGGTAGCTCAGTCGGTTGAGTCTCCAACTCTTGATTTTGGCTCAGGTCATAATCTCAGGGTTGTGAGATCGAGCCCCGTGTAAGGCTCCACACTCAGTGGGGAGTCTGCTTGAGATTCTCTCTCTCTCCCTCTCCCTCTGTCCCTCCCCTCTCCCACTTGCACTCTCTCTCTGAAATAAATTTTAAAAAATTATTTTTAAAGAATATTGCTAGTGAATGAAGGAGAGTAGAAGGTACAGGCTTCCAGTTATGGAATGAATAAGTTATGGGAATAAAAGATACAGCATAGGGAATATAGTCAATTGTATTATAATAGCACTGTAAAAAAAAAATAAAAGGATATTGCCAGTGAATGTCTTTCTCAATAGCTCTAGTTTTTTCTTGTGTTTCTCTAATGGAAATTGCGGCATTTGAAATGGCTTCTTGAAGTAGCTAGAGATCCAACCAACTTTCAGGAATCTCCATTTTCCAAACAGTGTTTGACTTCTGATCCAAGGTCGATAGGGCGTGAGCCCTCTATGTGATGAATGACTCAAGACTGGTGAAGAGCCAACATCTTCCCCTCTCTTTTGTTTGTTTGTTTTGGGTTCACTTTTGGGAGGACTTCTGTTCTCTCTTTAGAATGACTCTGTACCTCATCCGCTATCCTGCTTCCACTCACGACACTCAAGAGTCACAGGAACACCGGTGCTGCCTAAATCAGAAAGGGCCTGTGTGGAACCTTCTGCCTGCTTATTTTTCCCTCTGAATCAGCAGGTGTTTTGAATAATGACCTAAGGTCTATTTTTATCCATGGGATCCCTCTGCATTTTGAATTCATGACGTAGGTCTTAGTATTTGATATTCTGTATTTCAAATTCTCACCTTCTGTAGTTTAAAAGGCTCAGGGTCCTAAGTTATCAGTCACTAGACAGTGTCGTTTAGGAGATAGTCTCCTCTTTTTATACACGACCTCTGACTAGAAATTCTAGAGAGTCGCTCTTCACAGATCTGTGTTCCTTCCACCCTGACTTGATTATATTTTAAGGAGTGTTTTCAGGCCCAAGGAACACTGGGTCTCCAAGATCCAAAGGACCCTAGACTTTTCTGGGTCTCTCTGGTTCCTCCTGTCCACAGCCACTCCTTCTCATCTTCTGACTCTTTTTTTTTTTAACTTGTCATAAAATTAAAAATATAACTCATTGTTCTATGCCCTAGGAGACTTTATGTTCTCTATTCTTAATTCAGGAAATGAGTTGATCTAACACCATTTATTCTAAACCTTGACTATTAAACAACCTTCTAATCTAATTTGATCTTTTTGATGGATCCATTCATACTAGGTACATTTGTAGATTCATTTTCCTTGTGAGTTAATAAATGGGCTGTCTTGTTGACTTTAATTAAAAATTTAGGAAATGGATAAAGAAGATGAGAAGGACAATAATGAGATAAAAAGACCAGATGACTAAAAAAATCAATTCTGACTTGGACATTCTCTAGTTCCCTAAAATTCTATAGAGGAGGTGAATGGAAAGTTTCATGTTTTTAAAGCAACCCTCATTCAAAAAGCTGGTTGTTACTTGTTTTTTATAATAATTAAAATATATTTCATAATCCATGTAATTCACCCCATTTAAAGTATATGATTTAGTGGTTTTTCAAATATGCACAGAGTTGTACAACCATCACTAAATAATTTTTGAACATTTCATCACCCCAAAAGAAACCCCATATACATTAACCATCATTCCCCATTACCTATCCCTTAGGACCCCCCCACCCCCAGCTCCAGACCCCAATCTACTTGGTGTCTCAATGGATTTGACTATTCTGGACATTTCACTTAAATAGAAAATTTAATATGTGAACCTTTGTGATGGACTTCTTTCACTGAACCTAATGTTTTCAAGGTTCATTCATGTCATAGCATGTGTCAGTACTTTTTATTCCTGAATAATATTCCATTGTATGGACATACCACATTTTATTAATCCAGTCACCAATTGACAGACATTGGGTTATTAAAACTTTTTGGCTATTATTATAATGCTGTTACGAACATTTGTGTACAAGTCTCTTGGGTATACACAGTGGTCCCCCTTACCCACCCGTGCCAGAGGCCAGCTCCAGCAGGTCCAGGGGTCCCTGAAGGATGGACGGTGTCAGCGAGAGGAAATGACAGAGCCACAAGATCCTTTCTGATCACCAAGCAGGCATCTCTGGCATCTCTGGTCTGCCGGTCCCAGTATCTTTATTTATAGGCAGTGAATTGGGCGGTACGTAACACACAGCAAGGACATGATTAATTATTTTTAGAGATAAAAAGCACTTTGATCCGTAAAAAGACTTTTTTTACGTACTTTCGCATGCATCAATCCCCCCGGTCATGACAGAGACAGATTATCTGTTTTATAGACATAGGTCAAACTATAGCTAAGTCAGGCGTCATTCCGTTTGACACATCAACTGCAGAAGTGAGGAGAACAAAGTGAAGAGAGTATCAGTGTTTACAGAAGTAAGGCTTAAGTTGTTTGCATAAGCTGTTTTTCTGTGGCTGAGTACATAGCGTTTCAAGACGTCTTAAAATTTTTCCCCCTGATCTGCAAGAGCTCAAAGAGATAACATTGGGGGGGGGGCACCTGGGTGGCTCAGTGGGTTAAAGCCTCTGCCTTTGGCTCAGGTCGTGATCTCAGGGTCCTGGGATCGAGCCCCGCATCGGGCTCCCTGCTCAGTGGGGAGACTGCTTCCTCCTCTCTCTCTGCCTGCCTCTCTGCCTACTTGTGATCTCTCTCTGTGTCAACTAAATAAAATCTTAAAAAAAAAAAAAGAGAGAGAGAGAGATAACATTGGGAGGAACTGTTACAGAGATAGGATCCAAAGTTCTTGCCGTGGGACTAAGGGTCCGATTCTTCTCATGTGGTTTTGTCTGAGTAATCTCATTCTGGTTAGGAGTCCCTAGAGGGCAAATTTTAAGTAATAGGATAAATCCTGAGATAGTGGAAGGAGATACCAGGTTTGCCTTGGTTGGCAGGAGCTGTGCAAACGCTGCCATTTCTACGCTGTGACTGTGTCAGCCAGTGATGCCCAAGCAGCTCCCAGCACACCCGAGATTCGTCCCAAGACCCCAGTGGATGCCTGAAACCGTGGATAGTACCGAACCCTATAGTGCTCTCTTTTTTCCTACACATACATACCTATGATAAAGTTTACTTTATAAATTTGGCACAGTAAGAGATTTACAACAACTAATAATAAAATAGAACAATTATAGCAACATACTGTAATAAAAGTTATGTGAATGTAGTCTCTAGTGCATGCTTTCAAAATATCTTATCCTATACTCACCCTTCTTTTTCTTGTGATGACCTGAGATGATCAAATGCGTACATGAGAAGATGAAGGGAGGTGAATGACATCGACGTTGTGATTCACGTCCTGACGCTTGGTCAGAAGATGGATCAAGTCCTTCTAGACTGCTATTGACCTTGGGTAGCTGAATTTGTGGGAAAGGGGGCACTACCATACCTTAGAGCAGAATTGCTGGGTCATAGGGTAACTTTCTGTTTCCCTTTTGAGGATCTGCTGGACTGTGTTCCACATCCTGTGTTCCAGGACCTGCCAGACCTGCCAGGCTGCACCATTCTACATTCCCTCCAGTAGCTGTAGGAGGGCTCCAGTTTCTCCATCTTTGCTAACACTCGTTACTACTTCTTTTTCATGATAGCCATCCCAGTAAGTATGAGGTAGTATCTAATTGTATCTATTTTTAATGGGTTGTTGAAAGTAAGTGGACCGTTATAGGTAAAAAAGAAGACTTTGCCTATTGTGGTTATCTTTGTCATCTGATAGACTTGATGTTTCCTGTGCTGATTCCCTTGTCTTTTAAGATGAACATTTCTTTTTTTTTTCTCCCTAACCTATGTTCCACTTCGAGAAATATTGAAAGCTCATGATATCCTGAAGTTCTCATATACCTCCTGGAATGAGAATCATCTTAACCAATTATCTGAAGCTTTCTGATATTAGAGAGCAGGAAAATAGAGTTGCTAAGTTTGTATTTGGCCAGTTATCAACTGCAATAAACATAATTCCATCAAATAAGGAATATTTAACCCTCGAAACAGTAGAAGACCTGTTTCAGGCTAAAAGATAGACTTTTCCCCTTTTACCTGCACATCCAACAACACACACATGTACACCATAATCGTCCTTATTGAAAATCCTGTAAGACCTCTGGTGAGAACTTACACTGGAATAACATTGTCGATACTCTCATAGGCAAGTGACCTCCTTTGCCAAGCATACTCCCCTGGAGGGGCATGAATGAACAGCGCCATGGAGAAAGGGAGGTAGCCACCTTTATACTTCTTCAAGTGGTTTTGTGCCAAGACTATGGGCCCTGTTTGTCCTTATAGCCTGAGTATAAAATAATCTTTCTTTGATGAAGACTAAGACGATTCGATGAAAGGTTGGCGGGAAAGTTGGTAATGGAGGCGTCGGTCTGCCAGCGCAGCACATACTGATTAATCTGGACTTTGTAAAGGCAGGACAACAAGCCATTAGGTATCACATAACGTGATACCAACAGAGGTATACAGCCCCTCTTGAGAGAGATTCTTGACTTTAAAAGTGAACCTGAGCTTGTCATTTAGATCACTAGGTCTAACTATCAAATTATAAGAAAGACAGGCAGACAGGAAGGAAGGAAGGAAGGAAGGAAGGAAGGAAGGAAGGAAGGAAGGAAGGAAGGAAAAGAATAAATACCACAAGGACATAATCAGCAGTACAGATGTGGGAGAGTCTACGGACAAGACTCATTTTCTTTTATATATGGTCGTATGTAGTAAAGGGATTGTTTGAGAATAAAGGATATTGAAGAGACATGGCAACCCAGTGTAATTTGTGATACTTGTTTGGATCCCTATTCAAACAAATAACCTGCAAGAAAGATAAAGATTTTTAAGATAAAGTGGGGGCATTTCAAATATGCTCTGGATATTAGGTTATGTTAAGGAATGGGTTTTTAATGGAGGTATAATCAATATACAACCTTACGAGTTTCTGGTGTGCAACACATTAATTCAATACTTATATATATTGGAAGTGATCGGCGCATTAAGTCTAGTTAACATCTGTTACCACACGTAGTTATGGAATTTTTTTCCCTAAGAAGTGGTTATTAATCTTCTCAAGTGATAAAGTTCAGAGTGGTTATGTCTTTAAAAAGCCCTTATTAATTATCACTCAGACATGCACACTGAAGTGTTTATAAGAGACATGTTATCTGAGGTTTGTTTCAAAACACTCAAGAAAAGGGAAAGAAGGAAATATATTGGGGAGATAAGTGACATAAAATGGGGATTATTTTGACAATTTTTGAAATTGCGTGATGCATACATGTGGACTCATCCTATTCTCTTTTCTGTTGCATATGTTTGAAAGTTTCCATAATAAATAAGCTAAATAATAAAATAAACTTTTCTCCTTGGAACTAGAGGTAGATTAAAATGTAAAAGTACATGGTTTGTTAGGGGGAAAATTGTGAATGGGGAGGGAATAGCATAAATTTCCCTATACATTATTCGTTTGCATTGCTTTGGGAGATAGTCTGATGCTAACGAACAGATTTAAATAGGATAGGAACTCATGACTCTACAAGTCACCAAAAGACTAAAGTAAAACGAAATTCCCTCTGATTAAATGGAAGACAACGTATAGAAACTCCCAGGGATCAAGCCAGGAAAAAGAAGTCATAACTGAGAGCCCAACTACATAGCCAAATGGGGTTAATACATTTTTAGTATTGTATTTAGTATTAGTATTATTAGCATTTTAGTATTGTAGTAAATACTAACTACATAGCCAAATGGGGTAAAATATAATTTTAACCCTGGAATCAGAAAATTAAAATGTTTTTAGTTGATTTTTTACTGTTGATCCCCTCCTCCTGCTACTTCGGACAAGGACATTTTCTGCTTAAGGCAGGAGTTACCATTTCAGTTGAATAGAGTCTATGGCCTTGACCTCTGACATGCATAGGCCATGGAATTTAATTCCATTCCCCTGGTAGGGAGCAAATAACTTGCAGTATGTCCAATAACCTCTTTGCAGCTGGCTTCCCGTACCAGGGTAGGCTGTAATCAGAAGCCAGCCCTACTAATCCCTACTAACACATAATTGCTTGCTTGGACGCTGCTTAAGGGAGGTGGTTAAGCCATGTGGAAGAACTCACACAAGTGCGGACGAGATCAAGTGTGCTAATTGAAGTCACTGGGCACAGAATTAGTGCTAAGAGACTCAAAGCTGGCCCTCTAGATCAGTGCTGTCTCATAGATATATGGCAGCCACCAATGTCATTTAAAATTTTCTAGTAGCCACATTTGAAAAAATAAAAAGAAATAAGTAAAATTATACTATTTTTATTTAATCCAATATATCCAAAATATTATCACTGCTTTGCATAATCAATATAAAAAACTGTACACTGATACATTTTACTTTTTTTTTTAATACTAGGTCTTCAAAATCTGATGTGTATTTATACTTTTGGCACATCTCACAGTGTGGACGAGATGCATTACAACTGCTCAACAGCCGCATGAAGCTACTGGCTACCATATTGGACAGTGCAGTTCTAGAGGGTTGATGGTGGAATTGTACTGATATCAACTACAGAGCCTTCAGCGGTACACAAGTACAAATGCAATATTTTTATTAGGAGGGGAAAATATTCAATATTAAATTCTTACGTGAACACAGTGAATACCTTTGTCCTGTGGATAGTGAGGTGAGTTGGCAGCCTCTAGAAGCGAGCTAAGCCTTCTTCTCTTCGGTCTAAGGACTGTGCATTGAGTCTAAATAACCTCAGGAATGATGAAACTTGTTCATACAGGCTTGGAAATGTGAATCATGGTAAATATATGATTTGTAAGCAGAAAAAGAACTAGTAATCGCTAGACAATTGTTTTGTTTTGTTATGTTTTCCTTAAGGTTTGGTCTTCACTTTGTTAAGAATATAGTCCAGCAAAGGAGGCAGAGCCAAACCTGACAGAAAGTGACTTGACCGCTTGGTATAGAGGCAGTGGCAAGGCGGGCACCAGAACCCTTACCTCATCTGCTAGCTCTACAGGAATCCGTATTTTTGTCAGAGATGGGAAGTTGGAGTGTCGCTCAGGAGACAGGACCATCACGGAGGCTAGTTTCTTGTTGTCTTTGTTCAAGTAAGCTCCCAGGGTCCCATCTCCAAATTGTCCTGTTTCCATGCTCACGGACCCCTTTCCATGGCCTGTCCCCATTCCTACACTCCTCACACACATCTCAGTGAGGACTCTAGAGCTGAGGGCTGAGGAGCCCCTTCTCTTTCTCCTCCACACTCTGCCCCTCCACATGTGACGAGGCCATCATGAAAGAGGAATCTGGGAAGAGTGAAAAGAGGCAATGCTTTCTCCAAAGACCCTGAAACAACCTTGGGTCCTCCTGGTTCCGGCTGAGAAGCTACTGGTGGAAAGGGTGAGAGATTTAGCTCTCATCCCCAAGGTCCTCATGTTGATCCTGGGGGTGGTTTGTCTTCTTTGGCCATTGGAGCTGTGGTTCACTAGTCCTGGCTGGCTTTGGGGGTGCTTCAACCTCCGTGGCTGCCGCTCCTCTCCAGACAGGGTCATGTTGGCATTCATGGAGCCGTGTGAGCAGCTTGTCACAACCCCAGCCACGTGGTGCTTCGGTCTTCCTCCCCATGCAACACTCACCATCTCTTGCATAGCTCCTCTGCAGCCTCCCAGGTTGCAGCCTGACAATTGTTAAAAGAGCACCAGACCAAAACGATTCCCCAAGTGGCACAGTTTAATAACATTACAAGGGGTTCCTGGGTGGCTCAGTTGGTTGAGCGTGGGACTCTTGATCTCAGCTCAGGTCTTGATCTCAGGGTCATGAGTTCAAGCCCCACATTGCACTCCATGCTGGGTGTGGAGCCTACTTAACAATAACAACAACAACAACATTACAGAGCCCAAACTGGGTAAGAACCAAGCGCTACCTGGAAAGTTACAATGTGCAGATGTACCCTCACAGAAGTCGGTTCATCTCTGTTAGTTATATTAAATTCACAATCATCTCCTTCTCCTGCTGCCCCCTCCCCACCACATCTGTGCCACCTCTGTGTACACCATTAGTCTCCAGCAATCTTGTTTTACATGCTGCATTGCATGCCTGGATTCCTGTCCACTGAGACGGAGGAAAAGACATTCACCTCTCTTGCAGGAGGAGTGGGGCACCACATCAGACATTGCCTGAGAATATGGAAAGACCCGCAATTTCAACCTGAGGTCAAGAAAGTATGTGTGCCGATTAAATTCAATCTACCCAAGCTGCTAACAGTAACGCTCTGATGATCTCAGCCTACCAAGCTATGAAGACTACAGAATAATGCCACTCTCCTTTAGGAAGCTTGGGTACTTCCATGACGTGGCCGTTGGCGTCCCCCACACCCAGTGATCCAAAAGACAGCAAGGAGAAAACCACGATGCCTTTTTTAACCTAGTCTTGGAAACCCCTCACAGTCAGTTTTACCACACTCTATTCATAAGAAGTGAGTCATTAAGTCTGGCCCCATTCCACACTCAAGAGAGGAAAATTAGACTCCACCTCTTGAAGGAAGAAGAACTGTCAAAGAATCGAAGGATATATTTTGAAACCACTACAATATGTGTTGGCTACGCCCCTCTTCGGGGGCTGCTCCTGACTCTCTCACACACCCACCCTCTACTGAGAAGCTCTTCAGCATCACCTTCCAAGTGGTTCCTGCCTCAAAAGTTTGCTGTGAATTATATAAGATGGATGAATCACAGACCTGTACCCCTAAAACAAATAATACATTATATGTTAAAAAAAAGAAAGAAAGAAAAGAAAAAGAAGGAGAAAGAAAAAAAAAGTTACTTTCCCTCCAGCCCTATGAGGGTCTCCAGACACAAACTCTTCCAACAGCCTAAGCCGCTACTTTCAAAACTTCAGCTTTTGACCTATTAGGGGATTTTGGCCAGTTTTTTAAAAATAGATGAGATAAGAAAATATATACATGTATTCCACATGTAAGGATAAGTTTCATGAAACAACTTTTTCAGTTCTTTCTTCACTCAATCAAATATTTATTGAAGACCTACAGTGTGCTGGGCACCATGATGGACATTGAGATCCATAGTGAACAAAAGAAAAATCCTGTGTTCTAGGAGCTTACAGTCTAGTGGAACGAGTCAGACCATAAAAATAAACATAATGAAAGCAATTACTTAGTATGTCCCAAGGTTTGATAGAAAAAGGAAAAGTAGAGTGGCATAAAGGGGTTCAAGGTGGGGGGGATGAGTTTCAATTATAAATAAGGTAAATAGGCATCCTTGAGAAAGTGATGAATAAATGTGTCGCATATTTAAGTGCATATTGAGCCTCTGTGTGTCCATGTATGTGCCTATAAAATTAATTTCTAACCATGAATCATGAAATCTTAAAAACACTGCTGCTAGCCACAGTGTGGTCCAGACACAATGGGAAGGAAAAAGGCAAAGAGAAGAGGAAGATGAACATCCTGTTTTCCCTTCAATTTGGGGGCCAGAGCTAGTACCTGTTTGGTGAAGAATGAGGATGGAGCTGTCTTTCAAAACCAGCCCCAGGTTGGTGTGAAGCACCACCTCAAACTAAGAGATTTTGCACTTTTTTCACCTGGCTAAACCCATGTCTTTTAGTTAAAAACTTATCTCAACCTTTCCCAAGCTCACTAGTAAGGTCATAAATGCAATAGGCTATAATGTAGGTTGAATAAACCCTGTCGTGTTGAAGAAGCATGGACGGGTTCCAAATCCTGATGAGGTGGGAATTACGTAAAGGCAAGGATCCCGGGGAATTTTCTGGAAATAGCAGTGGGGAAGACTGTATGGGGAGAAAGGATTTCAACAGAGAAAGAAAGCATATGCAAAGTCCTAGAAGGGAGATGTTTGGCATAGTCAGAATGCAAACACTATGATTCTAAATTATGAGATGGTAAAATGGTGAGGTCAGAGCCAGTCTGACTTTAAAATCCATGTCAAGAAATATGGACTTCGGGCGCCTGGGTGGCTCAGTGGGTTAAGGCCGCTGCCTTCGGCTCAGGTCATGATCTCAGGGTCCTGGGATCGAGGCCCACGTCGGGCTCTCTGCTCAGCAGGGAGCCTGCTTCCTCCTCTCTACTCTCTCTCTCTGCCTGCCTCTCTGCCTACTTGTAATCTCTCTCTCTGTGTCAAATGAATAAATAAAATCTTAAAAAAAAATTAAAAAAAAAAAAGAAATATGGACTTCATCTTTATACAGGGGTACAGGCTCACAAATGCTTGCTGAGAGGGATGTGCAGTCAAACACATTTAGGGACCACAGATAGAGAAGATGAACTGGAAAGATCCCGGGGTGTCATTCCTCCTCAGTGCCTGGTAGGTATGATCCCAGCTCTGGGAAGAGGGGATCCAACCAAAGCCTTGTTCCCAGCTGAGGCCCACACCAGGAGCCACAGACATAACGGGCTCAATGATGCAGAGACTAAGTGATGGATTTCATGGCTGCCAACCCAACTCTGGCCCCAACAGAGGGCTTTCCAGGAAATGGAGGCACCCCAATGGTGCAAGATAGAAAGGACAGAAAGAGGAAGTCCCTATAGGACCCCCCGGAGGGAAGCCAGCAGGGTTATTTGACCAACACTCAAAGTTCAGGGAGCCTCAAACTGTGGCTATTGTTTGTGCAAAGACGAGTTTGTGCAGAGAAACAGCGTAAGGCTTCTTCACAAATGTAGAGTTTGACCTTGAACTCTATCTTTTTCTAATAGGCATACTGTTAACCATTGTACAGGCTGTTGTCATGGTTACTCATGGTTGGGCATTCGTTGTGATAACGAAGGGCTTTTGGCTGCCCAGGCTGTACTGCTGGGAGAGAGAGTTTTTTCATGTTAAAACCACTCCTACTTATTTGATGACCTCTCTCCAAGAGAGCACTTCCAGCTCTGAAAAGACTATTCAACTTCATGTGTTACTTGTGTTTTGTGACTGCATTGCGTGATGAGATCTCTTTGATAATACATATTTCTTCATTTGAGGATCTGCTTTGTATTAGGTTTTCCTCCTTTGTATTAGGTTTACTATTTACTTCTCTTAGCTTTAAATTAAGAATAAGTAAAATAGGATTTTGCACTCATTCTTTGTTTATTGGTGCATTCCCTTTTTAACAATCTGCTCTGTGTACAATTTTCAGCCTATTTTAATCTTTTAATCTTTTATAACCCTCATCTCTGCCACTACATAATTAACTGCTGTCGATCACACAATGACTTCTTTAAATGTCAGCCTTATTCAGAATACAATTTAAGTAAAACATAACCAATGAATAATACAAGAACAAGGTATTGTAGTTTTATAAATATTCATTTTACTTGTAATGTAAAGTCATTTGGCACTTACTTTACTGTTACCCCATGGCTCATTATTAGATGCTATGGGAACCCCTGACTGCTGGTACTTATACTAGCTAAATATGAGCATAGTGGGATAGTTTCCAGAGAAGGGGAGCTCAGAAAACCTTTATATGACCCTGGTTTCACTGAAGTCCTTAGAATTTGTTTACACGAGGGGTGCCTGAGTGGTTCAGTTGGTTAGGCATCTGCCTTCCGCTCAGGGTCCTGGGATCAAGCCCCAAGTCGGGCTACCTGCTCAGTGGGGAATCTGCTTCTCCCTCTCCCTCTGTCTCCTGACCTGTGGTCTCTCTTTATCTCAAATAAATATATAAAATCTTAAAAAAAATTGTTTAGACTAGCATGTGACAGTGGAGGAAAAATCAAAACCTACTTAGGAGGTTAAGTCAGCAGAATTGTGTTATATTAAATTTGGAAGATGAAGACAAGCAATAGATTAGGGTGACACCAGTTCCCACTTGGGCACTGGCATGATGGCCCCAGTCAGAGAGCTAAGGAACAAGGGAACAGGGCCAGCTTTGAGCAAGAAGACAATACATTCAGTCTTGGACAAGTTGAGCTTGTGAAACTTTTGAGATATCCAAGTGAAGAAGTAAAGTAGGGAAGATCTAAAATGAAGAAGAGAAGTTTGGAGATGTCAGCCTGAGAGCCAATGGTGTACAGATAGTGACTGGAGCTATGGGCAGAGAAGAGGTTTACCAAGGAGGGTATAGAAGAGGAACAGAGTTTAGGACAAAGCACTAAAGAATCCTGATATTTAGAGGCCAAAGGATGAAAGTTTCAAGAAGAAAATTAATTGCTACTGTGCTCAGTGATCAGGTAAAACAAGCATGGAATGATACCAAGGGCACTGGAGACCTTCCCGGATGTGCTGGGAGCGGGCTGAACAATGAGAGACAAGGAAAGAGAAAACATAAGTCTCTACACATGTATCAAAATTGGGTTATAAAGGAGAGAAGAGAAACATGGTGGTTGTTAGAGAGAGTGTTGATCAAGGTGTAGTTTTTTGTCTGGTTGTGCTTTAAGATGGGACAGCATGTCATGGAAAGAATCCAGTTGAAAGGAGGAGGTTGAAGCCGCAGAAGAGCAAAGGGATCATTGGAGAAGTGGTAGGGAGATCACTGGAGAAATGGAGGACCACAGGTCAGGAAGGAAGCACACCCCCTATGTAACAGAAAGGACGAGAGGCTCCTTTCGGGTGCCAGGTAGTTAATTTAGAGCAAGTTGAGAGAGGTCTTGGTGAATAACTTCAATTTACTCGAAGAAGCTGAGGCGAAGAAAGGAGGTGTAAGGATGAGAGGTTTGAGGAAGGCAGGAAATTTTGAAGCCATCACCGACTAGAGAGGGAAAGGGCATAAACCTGGAGATATTAAGACTTCCAGGGAATGCTGAGAGTCTGTGTGAAGTTAGCGACATTAATTTAGAAATACCCCTTTTTGCCGTCCTAACGGAATGACTGCCAAAAGTTTATTGAATAATGTTAGCATCTTCTTCACAATCACTTTTAACAAAAGCATCATATCAATTGTTTTCTCCCAGCCACATTTTATTGTCTGTATTTCTCTTTCATCACTCAAACATCAAGTTCAAATCCATGAGGAGGAGTTAAAGTAACAGAATCTAATTATTTTTTTTCTTGACACTTAAAACTACATATACCAGATGAAAAGCTGAAAAGGCTGAAAAGCTACTCCTTGAAGCCTGCAGAGACACTAATCTCAGAATTAGTATTTAGAATGCTGGTGAGGGGACACAGATAAAACCATAGCCTGAAAACCGCAGCCTTGCAAGATGGGCTGAGGTTGGGGGGGAGGTCGTGACAGACACGCAGAATTCATTAAGCTGTGAGGAGTAAAGGAAGTTATTAAGATGCAGTTAAGGAAATAGTATGAAAAACCAAGCTCAGTAAACTAAATAAAGCTGGGGATTTGAATTTCCAAAACCCAAGCGAATATGTCACCTTGAAAAGGATTGGATGAGACACACGGTAAAGGGCAGTAGGAGGCCAACCAAAGGCTGAGACGGTAGGAAAGGCAACGAAATCCTCAAGGAGAGAAGACAGTGAATGCTGAACACAAACGTTCTGGGAGGAATAGGAATGTAAAGGAACAAAGGTACATTGAAGATCTTTAATTTCTTAAATATCTTACATTTACCAGTATCTTAAATTAATGAAGATCTTAAAACATGAATGAAGACCTTAAGATATTAGGTCTAAGAAATTAAAGATCTTCAAGTACCAACATTGATTTTATGATCTGACTTCTCACTTTCAGGAAGTTTCTGTCTCCTAGAGTCGGGGGGAGAGAAGCAGCAAGTACTCTTCTTCCAGGTGCTTCCATTCTGAACAGTAGCATATCAGTGGCTTTCCTGTTTATGGTTAGGCAAGTCTTACATTGGGCTGGTCATTTCCATCTTGAGTTTTGTTCCGTCCTCTGTGTTCTCTACTGGGAGAGGACCCTTCTCTTCATATGTGCACATCTTTGTCCTTATTTATTTATTCAAGAAAAGCCTAACAAAAGACCAGCATCCAGCCCAGGGAGTTCCTTTACTGTCCACTTAGTGGTCCAGGCCAGCCGTCTGCCCAGACTCAGCTCCGCCATCTCCTTCCCCACCCACCCAGCCAATCCATCCACCAGCCCACTCAACTCTACCTCCAAAACGTCTTCCAAATCCACGTGCCTCTCCTTCCATGTCACTGTCTCCAATCTTGGACTACCATCATTTCTCACACAAGTGACAACAGTTGACTTCAGATGGGCTTCCTTGACTTGGTTTCTTTACTCTCACCCTTCGCTCTTCCCTAATTCGGTTGCTACAGGGCCAGAGATTTTTCCTAAAACATGAGTCTGATTATGCTAATTCACCACTAAGGTACTCAGTGGCTCCCTGTTGCCCAACTGGGTAAAGCCCAGACTCCTTAAGCCTTGAACACAAGACCCTTTGCCCGCCTGCTGCTTAGCCTCCCAGCATTTAAAATGCCAGCCCAACTGAGCTTCTCTCTGTTGCCCTCATCTTGCCCTGTCTCTCCTGCTGCACACTTCTTTGGCTATCTTCCTCCCCTTCCTGCCCCGTGCACTGCCAAGATTCCTGGTTCCGGTCTCTGTTTAGATACTGTGTGCTCCAGAAAGCCCCCCTGAACCCAACCATTCTTCTAGACTCAAAAGTTTTCTTTGCTCTAAACACCGATGGCCAAGAAACCCTTGTCATATTTTATTGTCCCTATGGGCGTAAAAGCTCTCTGAACGTGAGGAACACATCTATTCTTTGCTCAAGCTATATTTCTAAACACCATGCTTGGGCTATAAGAAGCTTTCAAAAATATTCAGTTAAATGAAGGAATGATCAAATGAATTTCTAATGCAGCCCAAAGCTCTTTGGAACTTAGACGCTAGATTGGTCAGTGTTCCAAATTTGATCAGACTTGGGGGTGGGGGATGGGGAACTGACAAGGCATTAAATTATATTAACCAAAATTCCAGTTTATTCACTTCAATAAGAAATATAACTGACAAGTCAGCCCAGAGTACACGTAGATCTTATTTCCTCTGTGGATCTGGGAAAACAAATCACAGAATATTTTGTGATGAGCATAGATTCCGAGGCAGAGAAATTATGATTCCAGTGTTTAATAATGTCAGGGTTTAATTCCTGGTTCCTTCATTTTTATAACTGATTGGTACACCTACCAGGTCAAGACTCTGCATCTTGTCCACGGACAGCCCTGCCAACAACACCAGCCGTTCTGACCACTGTTTTCTGGGCCTCTCTACTAAGGAACCCTTAGAGTGACATATTGTTTAGATTAGTAAACAAGTACATCTTCTATTGTACTAGTAGAGTCTTTAACCAGCCCAAGAGACATCAAAGAGATCTGCATATCTCTATGCCAGTCCCTTGGAAGTTTTTCTTTTTCCCTCATTTGTTATTCCCCTCATTTCCAAGTCCTTGGTGGTGACATGCCCCACGTAACACTTTCCACTTGGGCATTCTGAAACCGTACCAGTGATTGGTGGAGCTTTCAACAGCATTGGGTAATTTACTGGGTCATTGACTTGTTTGAAATCGGGGCTTCTTGGCAGTGATGTTTGAAAAGAGAAAAATGTTGAGTGTAGGAGACAAAACAAACACTAAAACAACTTTTGAGGGTTCAACCAACAAGGTTGCTGTGACCAAATACTAGAAAGACAGGTTGGTGGCAAAGTGCCGACTCTGAAACTAGAGGATGGTTGTTTTACTTTTTTTTTCTTTTAAGATTTTATTTATTTATTTGACAGAGTGAGAAAGATCGAAAGTAAGCAGAGAGGCAGGCAGAGGGAGAGGGGGATGGAGGCTCCCTACCGAGCAGAGAGCTCCATGTGGGGCTTGATTGCAGGACCCTGAGATCATGACCTGAGCAGAGGCAGAGGCTTAACCCACTGAGCCACCCAGGCACCCCCATTTTACCTTTTTTAAAAAAAAGATTTATTTATTTGAGAGAGAGAGAGAGAGAGAGAGAGAGAGAGAGAAAGAGCAGGAGGAGTGGGGGAGAGGGACAGAGAGAGAAAGAAAGAGAGGGGCAAGCAGACTCCTCGCTGAGCAGAGAGCCCAATTCGGGGCTTGATCCCAGGACCCTGAGATCATGACCTGAGCTGAAGTTGAACACTTAACCGACTGAGCCACCCAGGCGCCCCAGGGTGGTCATTTTAAAACAAAAAACTTTGTGCTTTGTAAAACTTCATATGTAAATACCTTGTTGTTTGTGTTTTCTATAATTTTTTCTTCTTATTCTTCCTTAATGTATGCAAGTTCTCAGAACCACTGAACAGTCTCTTCATGGTACTTAGGACTAACAATAACCATCTTTTCTATTTATAGTCTTATCGCATCTTCTCCCCTTAAAACGAAGGCTCCATTAGGGAGAGATTCTTGCTTCGTTCATCTCTGCTGCTCAGGACCTGGGAGAAGATCCAGCACAGCAAACATGCTCAAGTAATTATCACCAAATGAAGGAGTGAATGCCCTGGGGAGCCAAAGAGAGATTATTTTGGCCAAGGTTGGGGTAGAGCTCAAAAGTGGAATGTCCCGACCCTGGGGTCCAAATTGGGAGACACAGAGGCAACAAGATGGTGGGAGTCCACTGGGATAATGAAGCCCTTGAAGGAAAGAGAAGACAAGTTACAGAAGAAGCTTGGACCAGACCAAGGATCATCTTTCAGTGCCCCACTAGGCTGAAGCCCATGTAGACAGGCTCCCTTACTAGTGCCCCCATGGTGAAATAGGTCAGAAAAGACACCTAACCCACACTGGGCAGTAAACACCACAGAAGCATTTGGAATTCAAAAATTTTTAACTTACTTATAGTAACAAAATGACATCAATGATTGACTTTTTAATCCGCAAGGAAACCAAAATAGAACAAAGGAAAAGAAAATTTGAAAAAGTGATAGGGTAGGTCACGGCTTCGCTAACCTAACTTCCTGAAACTCCATTTTCAACCACTCTTTCACCCCATTTTCAGCTTTAAAAAACCAAACCAAATAACCCACTAAGTCCCTCTTAATGACTTCCTCTTAATATGGCTGTATCAGGAGGTTGTATGGATTAAAGCACTTGAACTCCCTGTCAGAAGATTTCCCAGAATTATCTTGGCACATGATGCTCTTGTCTCTTGACGAGAGAGGCCATCTGATTTTGAAATTTTCATCAAAGACCCTGTCTTAGCTGCTCAGGGTCCCAGAACCCGCTTTTCTCACAGTTTGATACAGAAAAGAAGTTCATCTCCTAAAGAAATGGTACAGTTTTTCAATGTCAGATAACAAAAGACACACAAATCTTCATCCTCCCTTGGCTGCTGTGAAGCTAAAGTTGGGCTCCATTGACATCGTCCTTAGCCTAGCCGCTGGCCCAGGAATCCCTAAGTTAGAAGTAGTCAGACCACGTGTTTGTATGTCCGTAAGCACCATACTAAAATCATAGAAGTGTGTGAGCGATGAATATGTTATTCATGCCATTGTCTTTGTCCCACAGTAAGTGCTAGGATGGTTCCAGTCCACAGCTGTTTTGTTTTCCACGGTCTCTTAGGGAAGACTGTTAATGGCCACCCCCTCTATTTATACAAGTCAGCACACAGAAGAAGGTATGTATGGGATACTGTGCTTTATAATTATATTTAAAAATAAGCTGTATCACTTATTTGCCCTTATAATTAATTTTACATGCTTTGTAAAGCTATGAAGAACAATGGTAGTGGGTGAAAAACGTCTTGGTTGGATGTCATTCTCTTACTCATATACATAGTAATTATGTTAGGTCCCAAAAGACAAAAAGGTCATATTCAGGAAGGTAACCCTTCAACGGGTTGGAGACTAAGCTGTACGGTTAGCTCCCTCCTTCACTACGTGATTCTTATTAAACTATCTGTGTTTTCATCATTCCTTATGTGGCTTGATTGAAAATTCTTGCAATCTTTTTAAGTAGGCTGACTTTTAAAAATGTATGCATTTTAAACCAAAAGTAACCCCGCATGGAGCATATGTCAACTTTGGAAAAATCTTTTATTCACAGATTTGAGTTGCAATCTTTTGGTATTCAAGAAGTTCCTGTGGCAGACAGCTCCATGGCTTACTGATCACTACGCTAGTGATTTATTTCTGCACTTATTAAATATTACTGTTTCCTCGAGTTCTGATTAGGCTCAGGCGTGAAAAAAAATGAAAGTAATAGAATATAATTTCCTTCTCCTTGAGGAATTATAATCTGCAGTAACTGAGGAGTTGTAACCTATTTACCTGTGGTGGGGGGAAGATTGTCAAAGTAAAACAAATATTAATTATGTAGGTTGAGGTTTGGTTAGCCTTGGAAGGCTCTGTGACTTCAAATTTGACTTTAAAGAAAGTGTCAGATTTCAAAGAAGGGAAATAAGGAAAGAATCCTTATTGCAGGTGGAGGAAGAACATAAAGAAAGTTTACATAAAGGAAATCAATAGTGAGAGGAGGGTGTTTTTACTCTGGGAAGTGGGCAGGCTGGGAATTAAAAATGTTCAGGGCATGACAGTGGAGCTGGGGAGTCTGGAGAGAATCTCTCAATCTGATATATACTCAGGAACCATCGTAAACTCTCGATCAGAGCCAAGGTCCTAGAAAGGGTGCTCCAGAAAGAATCCAGGTGTGGACAGAAGAGGTTTTGTAATTACAAGATAAGAACAGGGTACGAAGGTTTTCATCAGCATCAAGAGCTATTTGAGCAACAAAAAGATCTCTAACTTCTATAGAAACCTGAGGTTTAGAACAGCAGAATGGAGAAGAAAAGGAGAGGATTAAATGATAGCTCTGAATTCAACACAGCATAGCTAACCAAAGACTAAAATGTCTAGCACGGCATGAATGACAAAGTAGGGTTCAGGAAGGGTTAGTATGGCTACCGTGATCATCATTGGGAACTTATTTTCATTATGTTTTTTTTTTAAGATTTTATTTATTTATTTGACACAGAGAGAGAGATTACAAGTAGGCAGAGAGGCAGGCAGAGAGACAGGGAGAGGAGGAAGCAGGCTCCCTGCTGAGCAGAGAGCCCGATGCGGGCCTCGATCCCAGGACGCTGAGATCATGACCTGAGCCGAAAGCAGAGGCATTAACCCACTGAGCCACCCAGGCGCCCTCATTATGTTTTAATAGAAATAGAAAGCGAGGAATTTTGTTGTAATTTTTTATGGTTGAAGATACAGGCTCAGCGTGGCTAGGAAATACACAGCTAATAAATGGCAGAGGCTAGATTGGAACCCATGTCTGCCTGCCTCCGACATCTATGCTTTCTCTACTCCGTCTCTGAATTGGGAAACAGTAGCCCTCCCCGGAGCCTAGAGGAGCAAATGCATAATTGAGAAATGATGAATGTTATAAACATGCCTCAAGAAAAGTGTCAGGGAGAAGGGAGAACATTTAACCCTGCAGCGCAGAAAGAAAGGGAGTCTCAGAAGTCGAATGGGGCGTGGGTTGAGCTCTATATAGCAGAAACTTCTAGGACTCTAGCTAATTCATACCACCAAGTGATTTCCTTTAAACACACTTGGTGCTGTTTCCCTCGTCTTTTCACATTTACCCAGAGATTGCATCACTGGATTTCCAGACACCTTGTTAGAGACAAGCGCGTACTCTGTGCCGAGGGACAGAAAGGGTATTGTGTTTTATAGATGAAGCACGATCTTCTTTATAACTGGCCCGTTGTGGACTGTATCAGCATTAGCCCTTTTCTTCATGTAGCTGATCAGTCTGTCACACTAAGATGAAGTTTCTGCACATGTACAACTAAGACAAGAATTCATAAAAGAAATGTCACCAGTGAGGCTGCTGGATGACCAGTCAGATTGACTTTGGGTGGCACCTCTCCTTTAAGAGTTCAACAAGGGCTCCTGGGGAGCTCAGTGAGTTAAGCGTCTGCCTTGGGCTCAGGTCATGATCCCGGGGTCTTGGGATCCAGCCCCACATTGGGCTCCCTGCTCAGTGGGGAGTCTGCTTCTCCCTCTCCCTCTGCCTTTCCCCCATCCATGCTCTCTCTCTCTAAAATAAGTAAATAAAATTTAAAAAAATAAAAGTTCAACAAAGGGGAGTCCATATTACTTAGCTGTTTAGATCTCTTTCTATGTCTCCATTTCCTGATAACCTTCTCTGTTCAAATTATCCCCATTAAAGTTTCTGCTTAGAAGGGGTTTATGTCAGTTCCACTCACATTTTACTGGTCAAAGCAGTCCGTCCCATGGCCCCGTCTGAGGTCAATGGTGTGTGGAAATATAATCCTTTACAGGAAAGGCACCAAATGATTAGGAATAATAATATACCCGACTACATAGGCTATGAATATTTGCTCATTTATTTATGGAATTGGAGATTCTACTCCTACCAATAATCAAAGAGAATGTTTTCCTTGTCAATAATTTCCCTATTACTTTTATTAGTATTTGACCTAATGGCTTATATTGAGGAGTATGTTTCAATTTAAGCAATTTGATTGACTTCTGTATATAGTCAGCTTTGTTGCAATAGCAAACAACGACCAAAAAAAAAAATCTCAGTGTCTTACAATAAAATTCATTTTTATGTCTTTATGCATATTCCATGTGGGTCTGTATAGTCAGCTCCAGGCTGTGGCTCCATTCCTGGGCTGTGGGTCGGTGGCAAGTCTGTTCTCCCTGTTTTCTCAACCTGGGATGTAGGCTACAGGAACAACTCTGATCTGGAACACACTCTCCTGTAGCGAAGAGCAGAAACAGGAGTTGGTGATGAAGCAGGAAGTCACATATAAAGCTCCTGCTCTCGTGGTGTATGTCAGGTGTGCTCATGTGTCACCAGTGCCACCCGACACAGCAGGGTGTGGAGGACACCCTGTCCCTGCTCATGGCGCGCTCCCGTGAAATCACATGCAACCAACAGGAATGTCTAATCATCTGTTATAGAAAGAAGGAGTGAGCAGTTGCAAACAATGAAACAATCAACCACAAAATCTTTGTGGGGTTTTCCACTGAGGTTTGTCAGGGATTTGAAGGACTGTTGCCACATGACTTAATCTACTGCTTCTGTCATTGCAACCTTGGGTCAATCCTCAAGCACCTTTCCCAACAGCGGTGTCGTCCACAGCCCCAATTTCAATCATATTGTGTCCTGGAATTTTAGATCTTTTTTCTTTCCTTTCCATTCCATTCTCTGTTGTTCTTTACCCTTTCCAGAATCTAGGGAATAAGACCAAAGACTAAACATTAAGTATTTATTCAACAGTTACTGAATCCCTATTATATGACAAGTACCGTGGCTATAATAACAAATGAAAAAAATTACCCATTTGAATAAGCTTCTATCTGGTGAAGGAAACTAATATGCACACACACACACACACACACACACACACACACACAAATATGGTCAATACCCTAAGTGTGGTTATATAAATAGAAGAGTATTTATACTACAAAGTGCTAGGGGTGATATTCAAGAAGCAAAGTCAAATTCTTCCATTTTTCTCTCCTGGGAAAGTTTTGCAGAGTTGATATCGAATACAGAAGAAAGAGTAGGTCATCAAAGATCCCCAAGCAGAAGAACAGTTTATTCTGATTTGTTTTACGACGATAAACCCAACTCTGAAGACAGCGCAGAGTGGACAAGAGGAGAGAGGCAAGGAAAGCAGCTGGTGATTGCAAATGGCCAAGTGACAAGGGATGGCGCCGCGATGAGAGCAGGAAAGAAAGGGACAGCTTAAGACATTCAAGAGGCAGAACTGACACAAGTTCACAATCGCTTATATGTGGGGGATGAAGGTGAAATGGCGCCAAATATTCCCCCTGTAATATTCTTCTGGACAAGCTAGACAGCGCTGACCTTGGGTGCACGTGTAGACAGGGTACATGGTGTTCTCGGTGTATGGCTAGCCCTTGTGTGTAGGAGTGAGGTTTCGTGGAAAGACCCACCTCAGGCTCTCACCACCCAGGTGAGGCTGAACACCTTGGGCTCCCTGTAGCGGTCACTGTGCGTCTTTCCTGGTCTGCAGCCTTGCTCTGTGAACACGCCCGGACCCCGGCCCAGCGGGGCACACGCCTACCCAAGAGCAGCCAATCACAGTGCCGGCCTCCAGCTCCAGCTCCAGCGATTGGTCCAAGGAGCAGCCACGTGACTGAAAGAGACCTGGTTTCCTTTCTAGTTTCAAGCAGCTGTGCTGGGAAAGGGGTGGAGCCAGAGCTGCGGGTGATCCTGACTCTTGAACCAGGGGGAGCCACTCTGAATTAGCAGAGGCACAGAAGGTCTCGGTGTTGTTCAAGCCCCTGGTTCCAGTCAGCTCACGTTCATCGCTCAATAGGGGGCCATGTCTGCTTAGTGGGTTATTAGGAGGTGTCGAGTTATTGTACATAAAGCACTTCCATCATAGTGCATCGAATTCCTCCCACCTGCCCCTTCCGATCTCTGGCCTCTTGTCTCCGGGGTCTCAGGCCCAGCTATGACCGCAGCCATCAGCTCTGTGTGGGCTCCTGCCGACCTCACACAGGCACGAACTCGGTAGACACATTCTTCCCTCTTCCTCCCGACTGTGTTCCGGGAAGTCATTGTTCAGGAAGTCAATGTTCCTGGTGGCCGCCTACCAGCCAAGAGAAGAAACCTCAGAATGAAACCTGCTTTGCTGGCACCTGGAGCTTGAACTTCTAGGCTCCAGAACTGTGAGAAATAAATTTCTACTGTTTAAACCACCCAGCCTGTGGCATTTCATTGTGGCAGCCCTAGTGGACTTATACAGATGGGCATCTAGCATATAGTCGGCATTCAATAAATGATAGCTGTTATTGTAATGTCTACTGCACCCTACAGCCTTCCCCTTCATCACCTTTCAGACTTCAGAATCCCTCCAATTCTGTGAAAGCCAAGACTTGGAGTACTCATGTTCCTTTCCCCCTCCCCTTCCCGGCCTTTCCTGACTCCACTTTCTCACGATTTCCACCTGTTATTGTATTCCCTGTATTTTAGAGCAAGTCTGCCTATTTTGCACTTTTTTTTTTGAGAGACAGAGAATGTGAGTGGGGTTGGGGGAGGGGCAGAGGGAGAGGGAAAGGGAATCTTAAGCAGGCTCCACATCCAGCACGGTGCCCAAGATGGGGCTCGATCTCATAACCCTGAGACCATAACCCTAGCCGAAATCAAGAGTCAGGTGCTTAACCTACTGAGCCACCCAGGTGCCCCTATTTTGCACTTTTAAACTGAATCTTGTCTTATTGATGGAAGGCATTTCCTTCTGGTTACTTAAACCTTATGGATCACATAGACCCAAGAAGAGAAAAGAGGGCGCGTTAAAATTACTCTCAGCTGATAAGTGCGTAAGAAAGAGGCTAGTTATGAAAACATGGCTGAGATGTGGGGAAGCATGAGGGCTACTGTGGCGCCAGTTCTAAGCTGACTGGTTGAGGAAGAGAGCATCTGCCAGAATAAAAAGGATTGTGTCGCATGGAGTCACACTGAGTGGAGCTGTGACCTGGGACAGAGGATGAAGGGGGCCAGTGTGGAACAGAGGGCAAGGCGGCAGTGCCTTTTCTTCCAATTTATCCATCACCAAATCACGAACACTAGACTTCAATCTTTAAATCTGTAATAAGATACGAGTTGTTCTCTTTTATAATTTTCAGAAATTACCAGCTTTCAGCCCTATGAAAAGAAATACACAAGGAAAAAAATGTCCTCTATGCCGCGCCCACCCAGAGCACAACTATAAAGTACTTAGTACTTTATCTGCCAGAAAGTAGGGAAGATAGTTTAGCCCCTCATCCTCTAATCAAGAAGGTTAAGAAAACTAAAATTCCTTCAAGGGAATCCCTTCTCACTGCTCCCTGCTTATCGGTTTTGATGCAAGTCTCCGCTCCTGAAGTTTTGGTTCTCATAAACCGACTTACTCTAAACTGAAAACAAGCAAATTGAAAAAGTCACACTACTTTTGAGCCCATCTTAAAGCCTTCTTTCTGAAAGTGACCTGTTATAAGAAACTTGTAAAAATAACATTCAAATGGAATAAAGTGATTCATCATTTTGAGAAAAAAATGCACATGAACCTTTTTATTAGAAGTTTATACATAAAGTATTGCTTAAATGTAGTAACTGATGTAACTCAAGTTTGGTATAATTATAACTTCATTTAATTATGGCTTTGTATCATACTTCGAGAAAATGTCTATGTCCCTGAATGGATAGTTCAGGATAAATTTGTTTATCCGAAATCAAACTTAAAATTAATGTAACTCAAGCCCTAGTGGACTAATACAGATGGGCATCTAGCATGTAGTCGGCATTCAATAAATGATAGCGGACTAATACAGATGGGCATCTAGCATGTAGTCAGCATTCAATAAATGATAGCTGTTATTGTAATGTCTACTGCACCCTACAGCCTTCCCCTTCATCACCTTTCAGACTTCAGAATCCCTCCAGCTTAAAATTAATGTAACTCAAGGAACAATGCTGTCCCCCTTCCAGCAGAAGAAAACCAGAGAGAAGATCCTCAAAAGACCCACCGAGTTTGCTTATCACTCGTGGGTGGTGACTAGAGTTTTGCCAGACAATATGATGACCATTGCCTTGCTTCCTGTCACAATGAGAGGCTCATAAATATGCTAAAAGCAAGACTGATGGCCATTTTAGAGGTAAAGAATGTGAGGCACAGTCTAACTGAAAACTTTGTTCAAAATTCCCCTTCTACCAAGCAATAATTTCAGCAACAGCATCGAAGAGAATCCATATAGAAATTCTGGTTGAGTCAAGGTGTTAGTTTATCTGTTTATCCAGCAAATATTTTTTGAGCCCCTACCATATGTAAAACTCTCCTCTGAGTTTTGGGGTTACAGCTGGGAATGAACTTTGAAGCTCCTGACCTAGAAAGTTTGCATTCTAGTTGGCAGGGAGAGGTAAAAAATATGGCAGCTGGTGACAAGTGCTATACAGAAAAGGATGGATGGACATGCATGCCCATGTCCACAACAGCCAAAGAGGAAAGCAGCCCAAGAGTCCAACAAGAGATGAATGGATAAACAAAATGTGGTAAGTATGTACAAAAGCATATTATTCAGTCTTAAAAAAGAAGGAAAGTCTGACACATGCTGTAGTATGAATAAACCTCAAGGACATTATGCTCTGTGAAACAAGCCAGTTAAAAAAGAACACACATTGCGTGATTCCACTGACATTATGAAGGTCCTAGAGGAGTCAAATTCATAGAGGCAGAAAACAGAATGATGGTTGCCAGCACCTGGGAGGGGGGTGAGGGAGATATGGAGTCATTGTTTAATGAGAACAGAGTTTCAGTTTGGGAAGATGAGGAAGTTCTAGAGATGGATGGTAGTGAGAGTTGCACAACATCGTGAATGTGCTTCATACCACCAAACCGTGCACTTAAAAATGGTTCAGATGGTCAGTTTTATGTTGTGTGTATCTTACCACAATTGAAAATATTATTTTAAGAAAGGACAAAAATATGAGGGTGGAGTTTTAGGTACGATTGTTAGGTAAGGGTTCTCAACAGTCTACAAATGCCCTTACCCAAATGGCTGGAGACCCACCGAACTCTCATTTATCACAAGCTTGTCAGTATCTGGAGCTGGGGCAGGATCAGTGAAAGAATGTGGGTATTTATTTCTTCTTGGTGGAGGTGGGGAGAAGATGGTATTTTCTAGTAAACCTTTTGAATGACATAGGCGAGGTGTCTCAAACAACAAAATCATTAAGGAAAACATCTGTCCACCTTCACAAAATAAAGCATCATGTTCTCATGTTGGCAGCTGAGGGAGAACGTCTGCAAGGGATAGGTCACTGAACCTTGCAGGTCTTGCTCATCCCCTTAGGGGTTTTTCCCTGACTATTGTTGCTATCCCTCACTGGCTTGAAGGAGGGAAAGACTATCGTGCTCCTTTTATGTTCTTGAAGCCATTATAGGAGAGTTACTGGAAGACTAGATTATTTTTATAAGACTACGCTCAAGGACAAGAAAAATGAAAAAAGCCCATGACAACATATAACTCCACTCTTTGACGTATACAATGCATCTTTCTCTGAGTCTTATAGGCTACAGTCTACTCGCAGCCTGATCTGCAGCTATGTGGTGAGGGTTTCTTGAAACTAGAATCGAGAGAGAGTGATCTCAAGACCCCATTTTGAATTACAGCTTCTTGGCTGAGAGACCCCTTCCTCTCAAGATGGCTGACATTGGGACCCATGTCCTGACCGACTCAGGGAAACCTCTTCTTTCTCCCCTCAAAGGGGAGGCTCTCCATAACCTCAACAGGAAAGCATTCTGAGGTCAACACAGAGGAGAGATTTTTCATTCCAGTCTGAAGTGAAAACTGCTTTCCCCCATCACACCAATCCCACTACTGTTTCTGGGTTCTCTATTTTCTTAAACTAGAAACTAAAAGTCACTCTGGACCCCTTTCTGCTTCCCACCTTGTCATATCCAGTTAATCATTCAGCTCTCTTGTGACCCTACTTTCCAAATTGATCTCAAATGAGTCCATTTCTCTTTATTCCCAATTCTTCTACCTCATTTCCTGCCTTTATAATCTCTAATACAAGTACAAGGATCATGTCCGTGGTACTCTTTCTGACTCTAGTTTCTCCCATTCTAGTCTGCTCTCCACACTGTCCACAGCAATTGCCCCAAATCCAAATCTACTTGTGTCAATTCCCAGTTCAAACACTCTCACTGGTCCCCAATGCCTACAAGATCAATCCTGAGACTCTCACAAACAAGTCTCAACTTACTTGTCTTATTCCTTCCATCCCCCTCAAAAGCCCTTGTCCATTACCCTTCAGAAGAACCATAAGTTTTCCAGAAAATACAGACTTTCCCTGCTCTCTGAACTTGCTCCAACTGTTCCTCTGCCCGGAATGTCCTCACATTTTCCACCTGGCAAATTTCTTTGTCTCCCTTCAAAATCCATCAAATGTTTTTGTGGAGTTTTTTAAAATGTTACATTTCTCTGATCACCCTGGACAGTTAGCAGCTTCCCTCTCTGATTCCAAAGCACTTTGAATGGAATTCTAATAGCTCCTTTCCTAAATCATAAATCATTTTCAATCCCGCCATTCCTCCTCTTCCCCATACTGTAAGCTTGCAAAGAAAGAAGATGGCCATTCGTCTTTACGTCTTCACCATTTAGCACAGGACCTAGACAGCATAGGAGCTCCAGAAATTCATTTGTTAAGTCATTAGAAAAAGTCATTTAGGGGTGCCTGGCTGGCTCAGTGTGTAGAGCGTGCAACTCTTGATCTCAGGTTGTACATTCGAGCTCCACGTTAGGTGTAGAGATTACTCAAAAACAAAATCTTTTAAAAAAGGAATAAAAATAATAAAAATAGCCATTTAGTGTCTGCTTCTTGTCCAAGCAGGGGCTAGGCTCTGGGAATGCTTCAGTGATGAAAACATAAGATGTCTGCTCTCTGGGGACTGGAATGATTAATGATTTCCCTAAATGTCCTTTGAACTTCTCTTTTCTTTAAAACCTACATTTGGCATTGCCCCACCTTTCCCCAAAACAAACGAACTGGTTGATACTTGTGCTACCATCTCTTTCTTAGAACACCAACCCTGCCAGGGACAGTGATAATCAGGACAGGTGAAGTATTGCTGTGCTAGGAGTTCAAAACAGCTTCAGTTCTGATGTCTGCCATCCAGAGGCGTGTAGTCGGGTTGAGGAGTAAACCTAACATACGGAACAATTAAGAAACAATACAGAAACATAGTTGAGTGCTAATGGTTTGGGACAGACTACATTTTTTCAGAAGAGGGATAACGAAGTCAGCCATGTAATCGGTGTGTAACTTAGAGCACACACTGTGCACCCCATCAGGGAATTCCGTGCAGCAGCGAAACACCTTTTGATACAGAGAACAGGCTGTGCTCCCTATCGTGGTAGAGGAATCAGATCTGTGGGAAAACTGATCTGTTCACCTACTCAGAAAGTGAAAGGGGTCTCTCTCATGATGGTGAGTAAAAAGAAATAGCCCCAAATCCAGATTCCCAGAGTCCTTTCCACAGAGCATGGAGTCTCCAAGAGTGGGGAAAAACTGGAATTCCACGTATTTATTTATTTCAAGGAAAAGAATGAGAGGACTGTTGGGATGTCTTAATGTCAAGAACAGTAAGAAAGCACCAGCCATAATTTGAGTATTCATGCTCTCATATAAATATATTTTCCCCTTTGAATATTCCTTTCCCAGATACCCTCATTCTCTCTGTCCTCACCCCCTTAGAAACCAGTAAGCCCAGTCTGCAGCTTTGACAGGAACCAGCAGGGCGCTGTATTACTCTCTCCGTGCCCACCCCCCCCCCGCCCCCCGCGGGGCCAGCCTGGCTCTTCCTGAGGAGCCTCGGGGAGGGACAAGCAGGAGAGAGCGCTGCAGTTCCAGAAGTTGTTTGCAACTAATCCAGCCTCAGAAATGCTCTCGTTTGGGACATCCAGAGGTTTATCCTAACTAGCTCAATCAGTACTGGAGTAAAACGCCCTTCCCTTCATACCCACCCAGGGAGCCTGACTCAGCACAGGCTGACCTCATGCTGCACAAGAGAACACGGGGAGACCAGTTACCTAAACATGTTAAAAGTTGGTTAGGGGGTGAGACTTCAGGCTATAAGAAAAGTTAGATGTGACTCTATGGGCATGAAGATTTTATGTTGAAATGCCGTAAAAGGCCACTGGAAAGACCTTCCCTTATCAAGAACTCTCGCTCACATCCATTCCACATTACTATAAGCAACAGCAATTAAGAATTTTCGAGAAGCCATGTCGAGTCAAAAATGTAATCACAAAATCTCTGAGGTGGGGAAGGGCAGGTTCTTATTGGTAACTCAGACCCAGGTTCAACACTTATGATTGATGGACTGAAAGGTTCTGTGAGGGTCAGAGAGACGACCTCAAGGTTAAGTACCGTCCCGCAGACTGCAGAGATTAAACCACACAGGAATATAGCTGACATGGATGTTCCTGGGTCTCTTTCAAGGAGATGGAATGCTCCAATTTTTAGGGCCACTGACCTGTAGCTGATGAAGGAAAAAGCCTGACTTGATTTTTATTCTTCCCTTAAATAAACCTCCTTTTTTTCCTTACTTCCGACGGTATGATGACTCTGTGGGCATTTGGAAACATGATTTTTTTTTTATTCTTGTAACACTGTAACTAGAATCTTCTTTAAAAATCTTTTTTTCCAAAAAGAAAAAAAAAGATTTTCTTTTGAAGGAAGCATTAATATTTTCCATATGTGTTGGCTCCTGAGGGTGGAATTAGTATTCAGATTCGGACTCAGCCCACGTGGATTGGCAAGTGCAGGCATGTGAGTCTTAGCCATTCAGCAAATTCACCAGCTTCCCGGGTGTGAGGTTGCTGGTGGGGATCCACGGGCAGAGCTCTGAAACCATGCTCTCGGCTTGCCTTTGAGATGCAAGTTCACAGCTCTGATGTGAAAGGTCAGAAGATGCCTTCTCCCGCCGTGAAATGAGTACACGTAGACATTCATGGCTGTCCAAACTGAAAGGGGTTATGAAGGTCCTCCCATGTGGCCCTACATTTGACAGGCGAGGAAGTGGAATTCACAGTAGCACCAGGATCTGCCCAAGTCCAAGGGACTCCCGGGGTGTCCATCCATTGCAGCTGGAAGGTGTCGGCGCTCCTAGTGCTGTGAGGTCCAGGACCAGGCACAGAATCAACAATCTGCAAAATATTTGCCTATTTCCGGGATAAGTGTTTAAAATTTGCATATGAAATGACAACAATCATGAACAAATAAGGTTTAATTTTTCTGGCCCTTTTAAGCTGTCAGTTCACAAAAATTAGTTCTGGGGGAGTAGATAGTACAGAAACACCATACGAGATTCAAAATCTATAAGAGTGTACAGTAAAAATCTCCCACTCTCAACCTCCAGACCTTTGGTCCCCTTCCCTAGAGGCAAGCAGCATGCTAGCTTCTCGTGTGTGCTTTTAGACAAACATGGCAATCTTTTCTAACTATTTAAAATGCACTTTTGCCATGTTTTCCTCTTAATCAGAATAACACGTAGTTGTGGCTGGGGTGACTTCGCATAAAGGCTACACATTAACAACCTAGAGGGTTTGAAAGTTTGGGGCGGGGAGTCGATTGCTGCCTGCTTGCTGTATTTTCTTGGTATTTTGTCTTTAACATCTGTATTTTCCTCCTAAAGTTTCTGTATCCACAAACAAGTGAATACACAAAATAAACAGCTCACAACTATGACCCATTGCCCAGATTTAGAATAACCAACAGAAAAACCCATTACATCTGAGAGACCAAAGTTCACAATCCTGCCTTTGAGATGATTCAGTACCTTTCAGATAGTTCTTAACTGTCTGTGATCTAAAATCAAGGTCCATGAAGAATTAAACTAAGGCAGCAATCAAGCGTGAACCCTGTTGGGTCTCTTTCGGAGATCGTGCTAATATCTGTGTGCACGCACACCGCGCCCCCCAACCCCAATCCCAGTGCTTCAGGCCAAGCCCTATTTCTTTGCTGGGACTATTAAAATTGGCTCCCTCCTGCTCGCCCTGCATAATCCAATCACTGGGGCTCAAACCCTGTGGGTGAGCACGAGAGGGTCACAGAGCAGAAGGAACGGGGCCCAGACGTCATCACGAGTTTAGATACCGTTGTGGTGACACTAACAACGAGATGCCAGATTTGAAGCCCCAGGTTTACACACACACACACACACATAACACATGTGAAGTCATTCGGGCTGTGGTGTGAAGAATGATGGCAGGGAGCAAGAGGCTTGCAGGAGCGGAGCTGAGCCGTGATGGAAGCTGGGATGTGGTCATAGCAGAGATGGAGAGACCTGGATGGATTCAGGGCATGTCTTGGAAGCAAAGGAGGGAGAACTTGCTATTGGGTTGAACCTAGGCAGGGTGAAGGAAAGAGAAATTAAAGATAATCCCTAGATATTTGGCCTCAGCAACCCAATGGGTGCATTTCTGTCCTGAACTGGGATAGAAGACCGAAGACAACAGAATTTGGGAAGGGGGAGGAATGGAGAAGCCAAGAGTTGTGCTTGGGCCATCCTAAACCTTAGACACCTTCTAGATGTGCTGATTTCCATCCCACTCCCTGGCTCTGGTTCTTCCCTGTCTCTTCTCATTGGAGGGCTGCAAGCTCCATCTTTTTCTATCCAAGATTACTCCCTTAGTGAATTCCTCCAGCTACCTATATGGTGATACCTCCCAAATTTTAATCTCCAGGCCAGAACCTGTCCCTGAAGTCCAGGCCCATTTATCCAGCTCCCTAGTCAACTTCTCTGACAGCACAAAATTCCCTCCTATCCAGGGTTACCAGATAGAATAAAGGATATCCAGTTAAGTGAGAAGAACAGCAAGTAAATTTTTAGTGTAAGTATAAACAGAATTGCACAGGACATACTTAAACTAAAGAAGAATCTGTTGTTTAGCTGAAATCAAATTTAGCTAGACATCTTGCATTTTCATTTGTCAAATCTGGCAACTTCGTCTGAAAACGTGTTCAACCCACTGTCTTCTCCACCCTAATTGATAGCAACTTCATCCTTCCAGTAGCTCAGGCCAAAGACACTGGCATCATCCTTCACTCTTCTCTTTCTTTCACATTCCATATCCAGTCTGTCAGCAAATCCTATTGGCTCTACTTTCAAAATACATCCATCATCTGAAGCTTATTACCACCTTCACTGCTGCCACTCTGGTCCAAGATACCATTCACTATTACAAGAGCTCACATAGCCTTCCAGTTCTTCTCCCTCTCTCCCTTACAGTCTATTCTCAACAAAGCAAACAAAGAGATCTTTCAAAAAGTCAATCAAATTATGTTAGTCCTCTGGCCAAAACTGCCACTAGATTTTCATTTCCGTCAGTACAACCCCTCGATGTCCTTACTATAACCAACCAAGCTCCATGGGATCGGTTCCTGCTCCATCCCCTCCATTTCTTCTCTGAACTTCTCTCATACTGCTTCCCCTCCATTTTGCTTCAACCGTATTAACCTCCTTGATGGTTCTGGACTCCACAAAATCACACTCCTGCCCCAGTTGCTGACCCTTGCTGTATCTTCGGCCTCAATTGTTATTTTCCCCAGACACCCACGTGGTTCACTCCTCCACTCCTTCAAGTCTTTGCTCAGATGTTACCTCCTCAGTATGACATCCCTAACCATCCTCTTTAAAACTTCAATACCAACTCATTCATCTTGACACTCACTATCCATCTCCCCTGCTTTATTTTTCTCCAAGGGCTTTCCAGCTCCTGAGATACCACCTGATTTGCTTATGTGTGTTGCTAATTGTCTCCTCACCTAGAAGATTAGCTGGTGTAGATGCATGATCAATAAATAGTAGTGGAATTAATAAATCAACGAATCGATGAATCAGTTAAGCAGTGGGCTATACAAATTTGGAATTCCAGGGAGATGTCAGGGCTAGCGATGGAGATTTGGGAGGGATCAACATGTAGAGATGTCGAGTGCCATGGGATCGGAGGGGGTTACCCAGAAGAGTGTGTAGAGCTAGGCACCAGAAGGGGGCCCAGGGCACTGGAAGGTCAAATGGAGAAGGGAGAACAAACAAAAAGCATGAAAGGTAGCATCCCCGAAGGTAGAGGGAAAACTAGCCTTGTGTCAAGAACCATGAGAAGACATTGTTTCAAGAAGGAGGAGGGTGGTGACCTGAACTGAATTCAGCCAGGAAATCAAATGAGATAAATACAAATATGCTACCACTGAAGTTGGAAACATGGAGGTCACCAGAAACAGTGGCAAAAGTCCCTGTGGGGTCTGGAGGATGGAAGCTGGTCCAAAGTGAGATGAAGAAGTAGAGAGAAAGTGGAGGCTGCCACAACACATGTCTTCCAAGGGGCATGGCTGGAAGAGAGCAGACCAGAAATGGGAGGAGAGCTGGAGGGGGCCGAGAAGAGAGGCCTGACTCATTGTGGGTAGGAGTACCGTTATTTCTGAAGGGGTACGCTCTTAGGGGAAAATGCTATGGCAGAGATAGAGTGGTGAGCCAGGCATGAGAGAGGGGCACTTGAAGCAAGTCATTAACAAGGCAAGAGATGGGACTGGGCAGGAGAGGAGAGACACACGAAAACAGTTGGATGGAGAGTGTGGTCGAAGGCGTGGCCAGTTGGGTGGCCTGGGTGGTGGGAAGACCAGGGTGTACCTGATTCTTTCTCCACAGATGTGTGTGTGTCTGTCTCCCCCGTTGGGTGATAAGCTCTGAAAGGGCATTTTTCTCTGTAGCCCCCTCCCTACTCCCCTCAGTACCAATGTGAGGCAATCACAGAAGACTCACATGGTGAGGGTTTACTTAATTGAACAATGTACCCCTGAAGGGTGGCAAGTGATACCACCCCAAAATGTACCACCATTTACTACTCTTTGTCCAACATAGTATGAAAGCATGTGGTTCCAACTACTTCTTTGGGTCTTCGTTTTCCTACGGGGGTCCCCACGCCCACGTGAAATCTGTATGTTTTTCTCTTGTTGATCTGTCTTGTGTTGATTTAATTCTCAAGCCCAGCTGGAGACCCTAAGAGATGACAAGTAAAGTCTGGTGTCCCCTGAACTACTTTCTTCTAGCAAATGTGCCACCTGGCAGCCCTATCCAGGAAACAAGTCCAGTCCAGACACCAAAAAGTCTCAGAGAGGGGGGTAGGGTGGAGGGAAGAAACCACAAGCTGTCAACGTCACTCGCCTGGGACTGCACTTAGAATGGCCAACCATTTTTTTTTTTACCTGGAATTGGGCTGAGAGAGTGAAAAATACCAGAGCAAATGGGATCAGAGCAAAGCAAGTCGTGACTACAGAGAAACTGGGTGCATGACTCTGTCTACTTGCCAAAGTCAGGTTGCTTGCTGGAATCTCCCTCATCTCTTTCCTCCATTAGATGCTATGCCAACATTCTATTAATTTCCACTACAGGAAGCATTTTAAGAGGGCATCATGGTAAAAAGAACTAGGCTGTAGGCAGAACACAGTAGACTAATTAGCTCTGTCCTGTTACTTGAGAACCTGCTTTCCCCAGAGGTCTCTTCAGTCTCTAGGGATTGCAACCTATTTGGAGCAGAGCCTAAGGAGGGAAACACAAATCACAAGCCTTCTGCAGAGTCCCCCTTATCTCCCTCCTCCTCTGAGGCGGGGTGTCACTGACACCAGAGCAGAAACTCATCTGTCTACAGGGAGAGCACCTCAACGCTATTGCAGTTAGCTCTGCTGAGGATGAGGGTGCCCCTTTTCTCCAGCAGAGTAATGGCTCAGGTTCCTCATTAAGCACGTTCCTTCGCCACTGGGCTTTTCCAGTCTCATGCCATTGTAAAGGATTCCGGGTTTCTAGATAGGCTCTGGGTCAGCATCTGGGCACCCCATAGAGAATCACACTGATGAGTTGCCTGGGCCCAGCCAATGAGGATGCCAGGTGTCCAAAAACAGACGCCTTCCCTTAAATGGAAAGAGGAAGGCCTTGGTCTGGTTGGCGGGGATCATCTGACATTCTCTATGGAATCAAAATGTCATGATCACATCTAAGGAAATTAATGATAATTTCATTATATTATCTAATATTCAGTTAGGGTTAAATTTCTCCATTTGTTCCCAAAATGTCTTTTACAGCTGGTTTTGTTCAAGCCAAGATCCAATCAAGGTTCACAGGTTGCATCTGAGTATGTGTCTTTTTCTCCCAGAATTACTACCTCTGCATGCTCAAATCCCCCCATTTTTGCCTAAAACTCTGGCTTTTTGGAACGTGCCAGTTATCTCACATTCTGGATTTTTCTGAATGTTTCCTTATGTTGTAATTTAACTTGCTCTATCCCCTCTAGATGTTAGCTCTGGAGACATTTGATTTGATTTATATTTAACATTTTGACAAAAATATTCATAGTTGATGTTGGGTATTTCAGACTACATCATACCACAGGGCATGGAACAGTGAACTGTCTCAATATTGGTAATGGGTTTGGTTAAGGTCCTGACACATGGACCTTTCCACTGACCTGGTATGTTTCCCTCTGAAGGCAGTTAACAATGTGGGTGGTGATGCTTGAGCACCATGTAAATATCCTTTTCTTTTGATGATCCTTTTTCTCAGGTGGGGAAACATCCCAAACCCTTTCAAATTGACATATTCGATGACCCCTGGGCAGTGAATCTTCCTGTCACTACTTCTGTGAAGACCATGTATGGACCCCAAATTCCATCTTGAGAATTATAAGTCCCTTGGGAACAGAGAATCGAAGAAGCAGATCTATCATCTGTTACTGGAAGGAAGCAACAAGTGGCTTACTCCAAATTTAGGAAGAAAACTGAGGTAAGGATGAGATGGGAAATTACAAGTTGAGGGAACTTCATCACTGAGTGTGGACTCCTATCAAGTCAGCCCTTTACTTTGAGGGTCCTCGAGTGTGGACTTGGCAAGTATCAATAGCATGTTTGAGATAAAGGTGTTGGAGTCATCTTTCCTATTCCTGGGTGGGCGGTGGGTTATTGTAGGTTAGCTTACTCTATCAACACCTGTGGCTTGCTATTGGCCTGGTTCTGGAAACTCCGGGCTGTGTGGACATGCCCCTGGGAGTAGATCGGTCTCTTTAAGTCAATATCCTTTATCGTCTGGATCATTTCATCTTTTTGGACTCCAAGGGATAGGAAAACTAAAGAAAAAGACAATTGGAAAATAAGTTGTAAGAGAAAAAGGAAACATTTCAATAACTGCTCCATACAAAGTCCCTTGGTGTTTATTAGTTTCTCCTTGGGAGAGATGAAAAGATTATGAATGTCTTGTCCAAAATGAAATTGCATTCTCAAAGGTCCTTACTGAAAGGATGGGAGTCATCCCGGGGTCACTTCTAGCCAGATGAGGTCAAATACAGTAACTGATGAAGACAAAGCAGCATGCTCCTCACGGAAAGAACTATCCTGATGATACCTCACCTGACCCGGGGACAAGATTGTGCAAGAAATCTGGCAAACTAACCAATGGGATTTTTCTCTCTACCAGAGGTACTAACCAAGGCCTATAGCTTCTCATGTGGCTTTTGAGATTGAAATGTAACAGGATCCTATGCTAAATGCCAGCCTTATTATTAATAAGCTGCTGGAGAGCATGACTCTATAGCTAAGTGATCTTGCTACGTGGATCAGACTCATTACATTCCCCAGTCCCAGCTCTCCCACAAGGGTAGACCCCTATCCTGTGGCACAGGGGACATGGGAATGCACGCTCTTACAGGCAGGTGGGACTGACAAGAGAATCCAGCAAATTCTCACCTATTTTCAACCATTTCTCACCTTCTCTTTCCCTCCAAGCTGTTCTAAGGCTTTGCCACTATTCCAGAGCAATCCTCAAAGATCTGTATAGTGTGCTCAGATGGTCCTAAATTCCGCTGGCCCAATCAAAACCATTCTTTCCATACCTATCCAGGTAAGAATATTAAGCCATGCTGGTCACATGGTCTTAATTCAAATGAATCTCAAATTTACTGAAACATTAGATCATGTAACAAGAATATTCAAAGAGAAAAGTAGGACCAACAATTTAAAAAGAAGGAAAATAATATATAATATATAAATTGTAATATACAATATATAATAATATAACATGTTATATAATATACATTTGTCTAGGACAGGGTGACCAGCACAGAGACATGCATCTCTGTTTGAAAGTTTGTTGAGAGACTGCCTTCTCCATGGCTCACAATTTCTCCCCTTCTTTGAGTAAAGAATCCATTGGCTTTCTGGGACTTCAAGGTCAGAGGATTTTTTCTTTCTTTTTTTATCTCCCATGGCATTGTCAGCAAGGCATCTGTAGTGGAGGGTAAATGGATAGAAATGACACATGGAGAGTTCAGCTGACATGGAAATTGGGAGGGACCTGGGCCAGTCAAAGCAAAGATGGATTGCTGCGAGCTGATACTGTGCCATCCAAGATGATCTAGCTAGTGCCATGGGATCGAGAAGGCTTGGTTTATCAGGCTAAGGGCTGGTGATGTAGATCTGCGAGGTGATGGGTGAAGCAGTAAGGACTGAGATCTTAGAAGAGAGGGTGGAGAGAAACAGAAGGCCACAGCTGAGCATTAGGTGACATTCCCAGTTAAGGAGACAGAGAAGGACTAATGCAGATAAGAAAAGGGTCCTAGACGTGAAAGCAAACGGAGTGTGGTTTCAGTGAAGGCAAAATCAGACAATGGTGAGAAATGGAGACACTGTTGAGCACCACAAAGATCAAGGACAATGTGGAGTGTTTGAAAAACAAGTAGGAAAGATGCCAACTTCTTTAGAATGCCTCACCACCAGTAAGTCTTTGGAGCCCCAACTCAGAGGGCAGATTAATGACTTCAGGGAAGCCGTGCACATCCCTCCCTTTACAATTTGTTGATGATGAACGTGTGTTATATGCTTAGCACAGGATCTAATCTAGAAGCACTTGTCTCTGCTTTCCCAACTCGATGTAGCTCAAAAATTCCGAGGTACTCTACTACAAACTAAGAAAGAGGAAAAACCCAGTTTGGGGATCCACAAACAGAAAGGTACATTCTCTTTATGGATCCTGTTTAACCCAGTCTGTGATGAGTTGCTGATAATAACTTGTTCTGATCTTCTGCAAAATTATCTATGTACAACTGCAATCAGAAAACAGAATGCCTTCTGTGAAGAAGGTCTAAAGTTCCATTAGAATTGCAATAGCAAATAGGTTTGATCTTTGGTGCTAAAGTCAATCAACTGATGGTAGCTCCTTAAAGGTGTGTGTTGAGAAGACTTTCTGAGGTCATCAAAGCTCAACAGTAAAGAATGCCAGGAAAAAATTAGCCATGTCTGCCATGGATCCCTGACCGCAACACTCTGGCCAGATACTTGCTGTTTCTACACCTCTCTTTCCCCACATCATACAAGACTGGCCAATCACTATTTTCCTGGGATGTAGCATTTTGAACATTTCTTTTCTAATCTGCCTATGACCTTGAACATTTGCTGTTTTGTCTTCAGCTTCTTTAGGCAGAGAACATCACCCTGAAAAGGAGAGCATTTGTATACTGACAAAGACAGCATCTGGGAAAGGTCCTCCCTGATTTGAGTAATACAGTTTTGATGTCTGAATAACAGAGGATGGTTTTCTACATTTTGACACAGGAAATCAAGGGTAACAAGCTGACCTTTCATCTTTCCCAGGGGATAAGCAGCAAGTCCTATGTGTATGGATTGACCGTTACAGAATCTGACAAATTTGTTTTTGTGGTCATAGTAGGTTCAAGTAAAAATTCAGTGAGCCCTATCTTCCTTTATTCAGACCCAACTGCCCAGTGGACAGTTGGTATTTTGTGATGGTGATTATCCATGTAATGCCTTTATGGCAGGTTTGTGCTATGTACTATTCCTTGAAGAATTAAGCATTATTAAAATTAATTTTCTCATTTCCTCTGTTCAACTTCATATTCTACGTCTTGCTTTGGAACCAAAAGCGTTCTTGTGTTTTCCTTCCAAACATGTTTTCTCCCCAAATATGAACTAAATGCATCAGTTTTTAATTTTAGAGAAAGGACACAACAGCTAAATGTTCCCTTAGTGCCCTGATAAGTAGATCCCTGCCAGACCCATTGATCACTCAGTAATATGGACAAGTACTGGTTCCACTCGTCATCTTCATTCCAAGAAAACAGGCCTATTGAAAAGGGGTGATATGGTTAAAGACCAAAGACGCTGGGCTAGGTTAGCAAAAGTTTGCACCATTCTAGGCACTGAAAATACAGCTGTGAGCAAGAAACAGTCCCCGTTCCCAAGGAGCTTACATTTTAGTGGGAAGAGACAGTCAAATAATCACATGCTATGAAGAAAAATTAAACGAAAAGGGGGAGATAACACGTCATTGGAACGCTTTCTCTTTTTATAGGTGTTCTGTTATGTTTGAATTGTCTTCGTATGCAATCTCAAATTTCCACAAACTCAAGATTTGTTTGGATTAATATCACATTAGCAGGACTAATGATATTAAAATTCTGGCAAGAATGTTAAGGTCAGATAATCATTCTTTTTTTATTTTATTTTTTAAATATTTTTATTCTTTTGGAGGCACCACTGGGATAGATAATCATTCTTTAGTTAGAATGTCATGGAGTGTGGTCTTTCTTCTAACCCAGATGGAGTTGGGTAAGAATTTTGGTAGAGGAACACAGGGCATTCTACAGCATAAAATAGGTATTTGTGGAGTGATAGAAGGAGCAAATGAAATAGAAAACTGAGAGCAGACCACTGTAGCCAGAGGGAAGTATAAGAGCAAAGGCCCTGTGGCTGAAATGACAGATATGTTCAGGGCACAGCAAGGTGGCCGATCTGATATGGCTGGAATAGAGTGAACTAAAGGAGAGTGCTAGGAGAAGTCAACACTCAGAGCTGGATGAAATGCAGCCTTTTAGGCCACTGTAAAGATTTTGGATTTTACTCTAAGTTGGGGATCCACTGAAGGACATTTAGCAGAGGTGAGACTGATTTGCTGAATCTCTTTAGCTGCTTTGTTGAAAACACACATACAGACAAAGGTAGAAGTAGAAGATTGGTTGGGAAGTCATTGCAACAGTTCTGGCAGAAGTGACTGACGATGGTCTAGATGAGGTAAAGATCAGCAGAGCAGCAAGCCACTTAATATATTTTGAAGGTCAAACTAAGGGGATTTGCAGACAGATTTGTCTGGGAGTGTAAGAGAACCACAGGAATCAAGGATGACTCCAAGATTTTTGGCCCGAGCAACTGAAAGATGGAACTGCCCTTTACTACAAAAAGAAAGACAAGGAAAGAATAGCTTGGTGGCTGGGACAGTGGGGGGGCGGGCAGTAAGTACAAAGATCAAGGGCTAAGGTACTTAGTTTTAGATGGCCATCAGACAGGGAAAGGGCAGGAGCGAGGTGGGCTATGCAAGCCGAGATGAGGGTTGGGTTGCTCATACACATTGGGGAGCCATTGGAGTATAAAAAGAGTTAAAAACGCAGACAGGCTGAGATTCCACAGGGAATGCTCATCAGTGTCCTTCGGAAGCCTCAGCCTGGGACACTCCAGCCTCTGAGGACAGGAAGAAGGAGCCTATTCAGCAAAACAGAATGAGCTGGAACAATGTGTGAGGTTGGAGGAGATGCGAGAGCGAGTGCACTTTGTACCCTGGAGGCTGAGTGAAGAGACAAAACGTTTTAAGAAAGAGTGACTATTTGTGTCAAATGCTGGCCTTTGAAAAGATAAGGACAGAGAAGGAACAATTGAAGTGGACAATGTGAAGGCTGTTTCCCTGGAATGCTGGAGACAAAGCCGCTCTGAAGAGAATGGAAGGGAAGAGAGACAAGAAGAGAGAGCCCTTTTGAGGAGTTTCTTCCCACAGGTGAGTGAAGAAAATGGGACACGAGTTGGCAGAGGACGTGGGGCCACTTACTGTCACTATTTCTTCCTTCTTGTTTTTAAGATGTGAATATTACATTACATGCCAGTAGGAAGTCCAGTGGAAGGGGCAGGTGGGGGCCATTTGGACCAGAGGGAATAACCATGGCAGTGAAGTCCCGGTGTGCAGGTGGGTGGGGCTTCCCGGAACGGGGAGTCATCCCTCGGAAGGAGATGGAAGGCGATCAGGCCAAGAGAGCTCGGGTAGAAATGGCGGCTGGAGAACTCTGATGAACCTTCTTGTGCCCAGTGGAATAAGAAGTGAATTAATCCACTTGTGAGTGTAGAGGGAGGAAGGTAGTCTGCAGGGCAGCAAGAGCACGGCAGGGGTCTCACAGAGTGAGAAGGGAGCTACAAAATGGAGGAGCTCTGTGAGGCTGCGCTGACCGCCTTCCGGCCCCCCGGGCTGCAGAAGCCAAGGGGCCTGAGCTGGGTGGAGACGGGGTTGAGGGTAAAGAAACGAAGGAGTGGAGAATGTGTTCGAATGCCGGATAAGCGTGATGGGCCCTGTGTCTGAGTTAGGTGAAGAGGCCAAAGTCAACCTGAGAGGGTGAACGAGCGGGAAGGTTTGGTGGGAGGATTTTGGAGGTCCTGGTGCTGAAGGGGAGCTCAAGTCAGAGTAGAGAAAGGAAGGAGCCAGAATGATGGGAGCTGGTGGTCAGAGGGTGGGATGCTGAAAATCAAGAACGGCTTTTTGGTAGCAGGTGAAGGTCTGGTAATCGCAAAGTCTCAGGCTAAGATGGATGACAAAATATTTGAGGCAAGAGGGTCAAGGCCAATGTACCGAATAGATTATATCTGTTAAAGATTTCTGGTTTTCTCTCACATCTACTAAATTTTTTTGAAAAACTGTGTATCCTCTCAGACATATAACCTGACCTCTAAAATGTTTCATCGGAAGCTTACCTGTGTGCAAACAATATAAATTCTGGCATATTATCTACATCAGCATCTTACTTATTATGATTTTATTTGTTTGTTTATTTATTTATAAGCTCTATGCCTAATGCGGTGCTGAACATCAGGACCTCAAGATCAAGAGTCTCCCGCTCAACCGACTGAGCCAGCCAGGTGCCCCATACTGGCGTTTTAAAATAAAACCATTACATTACTCAAATATAGCCAATGGAGTATAAACACTATACATGTAAAGGTACCAACAGATAAGAGTTTAACATTGTTTTTTTCCCTGAAATTATATATCCAATTCACTTCCCCCACAAAGTAGTATCCTAATGATGCATTCTTTATTCTTAAGAATTGGCTGGTTACCCTCTTATACGTCTTTGCAACAAAAACATGCCTCTAAGTTTCTGAATTGTATTACAATTACTAGTGCACAACTGATTAAAACATTATAAAATTGATAATTTATTAAAAATGAGTAAAACTGTGTAAAGCTTGACAAAGATTTGGGAGTGCGTTTTATGTGCTTTGTGAAAGGAGGTTTCCCGATAAATATAAATATTTCAGATGTTCCCCATGTTCAAACGTTCCCCAAAGGTTCCCCAGAAATTTAAAAAATTTGAGGCAACTAAATGGATTGCTCTCTAACCTACCACGGTGTTCAAGACTGTCATGAAACAATGGGAGTAAAAGGCTGGTGTTTTTTCAATGTTTTAAAAGAATTCACGGCACCCCAGCAGTTTGGAAAAACTTGACATGATGCTTCACAGTATGATGGTGGCATGGAAAGAGCTTTGCTCTTTTTCTTTTTCTTTTCTTCTCTTTTTTCTTTTCCTTTCCTTTCCCTCTTTCCCTTTCTTCCTTCCTTCCTCCCTCCCTCTCTTTTCTCCCTCCCCTCCCCTCTTTTTCTCTTTTTCACTTTTTTCTTTCTCTCTTTCTTTCTTTCTCTTTCTTTCTTTCTTTTTTCTTTCTTTCTTTCTTTCTTTCTTTCTTTTCTTTCTTTCTTTCTTTCTTTCTTTCTTTCTTTCTTCTTTCCTTTCTTTGTCTCTTTCTTTTCTTTCTTTTTCTCTTTTCTTTCTTTCTTTCATGTAAAATGAGCATGATTGTGAAAAGGAAGCAGGGAAATTTTCCCTTTGCCCATCACCCTCCCTTGAACTTGATACTTTATTCTCTTCTGAATAAATAAACTATTCTCAAAATAGCTTTACCAAATACATTTCTAGAGACTGACAGGGAGCCTGTTGCTTCTCAGTATATAAATGCCAGCGCATTGATTACTGCTTTAGTTTAATCTTCTGGTCCCAGGAATAATATATTTACCTTATTCCTCATGGCTATTGAGCTTTCTGAAGACCCCAACTAATAACAAGGTGAAGCAAATAAAAAGATTTCCTACTTTCTCAACTATGCTAGAAATGGTGAATTTGGAACTCTGCCAGTTACTGCCTGGAGTTGTAAGTCTTGGGCAATCAGCTACCCCTTTTCTCCAGAGGCTCTGTGCCTCATACACAATTCAGATTTTAGTTCTATCTACAGAAAGTATTTCCCTACCCTTTCACAGAAATTTTTGACCGTGACATTGGTTAAGAAATTCTGCCTTTTCAGTAAATGCATTTTACAGAAACAAATTATGTTACTTTGAAATAACAATAAAAATCTCCAAGGACAACAGTTTACTTGATCTTTATAGTTTCTAGAGCCAAAGGGGTATCACGAGAGTAAATCCTAATAAATGTCAGAGCCCACTGGGAGCACAAAATTTTCCCCAGAGGTCAGTTCTCACATCCTTGACTCATATGGCAATAATAAAATATGGCTTGGGTTCAGATCTTTATTATTACTTGCTCTTTGTAGACCCTGCTCTTCCCAGAAACGGGTACAAGATTATTATTAACAGTGGTCTCTTCTGGAATTTCTCTGATCAAATATGAAGGCTATAGCTTCTTTGTACCTCAGAAATCCAGGCCAGTTTTACCAATCAAGAAACCAAGCACAATACTTTCAAGGTTGAGCTAATAGGGCTACATAACCTAATTATATCTGATGGACAATTCTTACTTGACCCATACTGTTATTTGTCATACCAGATTCATTTAGGAAGGCTTAAAACACTTCCTCCAGGGCGCCTGGGTGGCTCAGTGGGTTAAAGCCGCTGCCTTCGGCTCAGGTCATGATCTCAGTGTCCTGGGATCGAGGCCCGCATTGGGCTCTCTGCTCAGCAGGGAGCCTGCTTCCTCCTCTCCCTGTCTCTCTGCCTGCCTCTCTGCCTACTTGTAATCTCTCTCTCTGTGTCAAATGAATAAACAAAATCTTTGGAAAAAAAAAAACAAAAAACTTCCTCCACCTGACTGAGGAGTACTGCCTAACAGACAGAAAGAAGGTACAAGGCCTTGTCCCTGAGGCCTTTGAACAGTGGTGTAAGTGGTGTCAAGAATACTGAGACTTCTAGGAAAGAGGGGCTGGGGTGTAACTCCCTATATAGTATCGTCATCCAAAATATCTGAATATGATCCTTCTATGGTATAGTTTAGGGCAATAGTCTCAAAAAGTTTGAAAGACTGCCTACTTCCTCAGAGTATGAAGAGGCATTACAGGAGAAATGTGGCAAGATTTCTCAGAACCTGTATCACATACCCTTTTCTTTTTAAGATTTTATTTATTTATTTGAGAGAGAGAGAGAGATCACAAGGAGGCAGAGAGGCAGGCAGAGAGAGAGAGAGGAGGAAGCAGGCTCCCTGCTGAGCATGGAGCCCGATGCGGGCCTCGATCCCAGGACCCTGAGATCATGACCTGAGCAGAAGGCAGAGGCTTTAACCCACTGAGCCACCCAGGTGCCCTCACATACCTTCTGAATCTCTAAGAGTAGGAATATCACAGGCCACATACCCCAGCTTTTTGGGGCAGAAGGCATTCCAGGACCCATGGAACACTTTAGGAAACTCTGGGTTGGAATATAATGTCACCACAAGGCAGACATGTTGGCTGGTCACCACGGGCATGTTCTTCTAGTTCTGGGTGGTATGCTTTTGCGAATTATTCTTTCAGCCTACCTAAATTATCCTTGAATTGTCATATTAATGTCAAAGGTCAGGGAGGCAGGTCAGTGGGAAAATGGGGAAAAATGGCAAGGAAACAAATGACATGCAGTTTCTGTCTGGGAATTATTCACCAATGATCGTGTAGTAACATTCTCTTTCATAGCATAATATTTGCATTCTTGCTCCCTCAGAAGGATGGCCTTCAATGGAGTGTAAGGAGTAAAACAAAGATTCAGGTGTCTGGTAAAAAAACAAAAACAAACAAGAAAAATACCCCAGCAATTCATCTACCTTAAGCTTTCACATAAAATAGTACCCTTAGCTGCCATTTTTGCAACTCACTGAATTAACCACTAGTTATGTAAGCAGGTACTACCAACTCTCTGAGACATAAAGTACTTCTTTACCAAAATGCTTTACCAAGATCCTAAACTCACTCTTGTTAGCTTAAAAGGCTCAGTCTTGTTTCTAGATTTTCAAATGACATGAAAGTAATATATGAAAGTTTTAAAATCTCTCCATCCCAGATAATTAAGCATTTGATCTACATTGGAAAGAGAAACCTAATAAATTTCAGATGGATTTTAACAAAGACTTAAATAAGAAAAAATAATTTACATCCTTCTATTTTTTTCCTCTCTTAACTAGCCATGGAAAGTTTCTTTTCCACTGTGTAATCAGAAAAGTTCTAGATTGTCTATTTTACTAAATTGCTCCTTACACTAAGCCCGAATTATTCCAAAATAACAGTAAACTGATGTAGATGTAAAAAATTTTCAGTGTAATACTCAAGCATCATAAATTCAAAACCAAAGCTACTATAAACATTTTGTAGTTAAAGCTGAGTAATTTTTCAGTCGCTCTTTGCTACAGTGTGTATAATCTCTTCTCTTAAATCTGTGAGAACTGATTTTTTTCAAGTTAGTGGGAAATGCAAATTTATAACCAAAAAGCAAAATGCACTCTAAAGATCAGAGGGGGATCTTTCCGACAGTTGAGGAGGGATTTACCACGTCTTGGGAACCGCCAGAAGTGCGATAAGAGTCTGTCTTAAAGGCTTGATAGTGCCGAATTCTACATCCCCGATAAGCCTAACAGCAGGTTCTTGCGTCTGAATCCAAACCCTTACTTCCCACTGAGCGCACAATCCCGTATCACGAGTCTAAACCCTGAATCTTTGGAGAGCAAACGAGCTGGTTGGCCTAACACCTTTGCTTCCATGTGGGAAGTTTCTAAGATTAATGTACTATATAAATAAAGGACTCTGGTCAAAGTAATTCACTTTTGCTGTTCAAAGCAAAAATATAGCAAAACAATGCCAGCTGAACTGTCAAAATCAGGCGAGGGAATCCACATATTTAAAAAACCAAAACCAGGGTGCCTGGGTGGCTCAGTGGATTAAAGCCTCTGCCTTCGGCTCAGGTCATGATCTCAGGGTCCTGGGATCGAGGCCCGCATCGGGCTCCCTGCTCAGCAGGGAGCCTGCTTCCTCCTCTCTCTCTGCCTACTTGTGATCTCTCTCTCTGTCAAATAAATAAATAAAATCTTAAAAAAAAAAAAAACCAAAACCATACATCGACGCTCGAGCCCTAGATCCTCTCTTAGAATGTATTTATTTTTAAGCTAGACACAAATTTGACCAAGGCAAATTTTAGAAGCAATGAAGAAGAAACCCATTAAAAGCAGCCACATTTATTTTAAAAACCAGTCTGAGACAAGTGGAGAGGTAAGAGCCCTTCACACTGGGGCAAGATGGAGCGTGTCCCCGTACATAAACCCGGTGCTGAGTCAAAGGATCAAGACCTCCAATCTTCGTTTACGTTATGCCATGTGTCAGAAAGGGTTGAAGGACATATCTAAGAAGGCAGGACAATTTGTATCTAATACAATTAAAATGTGAAAGACTACTTTAGTGCATATGGGCACACAAGGACCCACCTTACCAAAACACACTGCAGCTCCCCAAATCTCAAGCCTTCGGTGTTAGGACGTGTTGGTGTTATCTAATTCATAAGGCAATTGGATTTTTTTTTTTTTTTTACAATGAAGATCACCAAATCAAGTGGGCAACTGAGGAAGTTATCTGGAAAATTTTAAGGATTTTTTTTTCAAGGCTCGAATGCCAGGCTCAGAAGCGACCACAGACAGGGCCACCTGGAACAGCTCTCTCTGCTCACCGAGGGGCATTGGAGGAGCTGCAGTTTTTTTATCCTGAGATTAAAGAAGCTGAGAACAGAAACTTAGGGGAGTCAGGATAATGTCAGTTACTTTAGCACTGATGCAGGAGGGCACCTGGGTGGCTTAGTAGGTTACGTGATAAGTGGTTAAGTGTCTGCCTTTGGCTCAGGTCATGATCCCAGGGTCCTGGGATCAAGCCCCACATTGGGCTTCTTGCTCAGTGGGAGCCTGCTTTCCCCTCTCCCTCTGCCTGCTGCTCCCCCTGCTTGTACTCTGTGTGTGTCAAATAAATAAATAAAATCTTAAAAAAAAATACTGATGTGGGTTAATGCTGGTCAATACCTTGGGGGGAGGGGGTTACAGAAACCGTTATTACTAGGCAGAGTCCATCACATACACATAGGTAGGTAGATTCCTTTAAGACCTGTTAGTATTTCTGTTTTATACTGATAGTCGAGAAACTGCAGTAGTTAACCTTCTGTTGCTTAAAGTTATTTCCCAGAGAAGGATGGTAAGGGAGTGCTCAAAATTCTCTCTAAATCCTTTTGGTTATATCATGCAGAAAGACTTGATTTGGTGCTTATATGTCTTTTTATCCTTACCTAATAGTTTTCATTAATCACACTTCTTAAAAAGGGAAAATAGATTTGAGGCTGTTTTCACAGCAATCCTACACAGCTAGAATTTAATAACACTGCTTTGTTTTCATTATATTTTAAGGTAAATCCAGTCAAAGCAATACTAATTTTCCACTCACCAAAGGGATATGCTTTCTTTTCAAACTAAATTGACATCAAAAAGTGAGTCGTTTTAAAGGGAAGTTTTGAGTAAGTAATACTTTCAAATATAAAACTAGAATGGGATGTGGACGTGGCGAAAATCCATCAAGATCATTCTGGTGTCTGAAGTTTAGAAAATCCTGTTTGGAAGTCCAGTTACCACATTCGTGAACTAAACGCCATTATTTCATAAACTCAACAATTAGTAAGTTTGTGACCTGGAGAACTCTTTCCTAACAATGTTAAGGGATGTGAATAATAATAACCATGTTTTTGGCATAACCCGATCTTAAATCACTCGTTTTACAGCTGAAAAAACTGTAGGCCAAAGAGGAGGACAAGCCAGCCAGCTGAGACCCCAGAGAAACCCGCACCTCTGGAATCCTCGACACGGTACTATACTGCCTTCACATATAGGATATGATAAAGGAGCTCTGGTCTCTCTAATTGATGTATAGAGTTTAGGCAACATAATAAGGGTAATTCCAAGATAACTTACACTTAAAACAGATTTTCAATGATACCAGACTATAAGCACTTGATTCAGGAAGGGCTGAAGAACAGTCTGGCTTACTTCTCCCCCCACTGCTCCTTGAAGACAGGCTCTTCTCCATTTCGGGTGGAGGGGAATGAGGACAGATCCCTCCAAGGAAGCCACCTACTGGGCATATAAAAAGGACGGGAGAGCTGTTTTTTTCCAGCTCCCTGTAGGGATATTTTAAAATTTTGTTATCTTGTCTTTTTTTGCTTGCATCCAAGCAACAATTATGATCAAAGTCTCCAGCTGACCCACAGTTCTGACTGGACTTCCTGGTCCACTCTCCCACTGTCCTCAGGGATGTTTCCAGCACCCCTCCCCCCCCTTCCCCATCTCAGGCCTTCATGGGGAAAGTGGAAACTGTTAAAAGAGAATTATCTCATTTTCCCCAATACCAAACTAGGGAGCTATCTGCATTCACACCTGTTCACTTCCAGAATCTAAGCGCCACCCGGTTACAGAGATTTGGGTCCTGTCTCGATCCCGATTTTATTCCCAAGGACCTAAAACAGTGCTTGGAAGTAATAGGTGTACAATAAATATTTTCATAAATGAGGTAAAACACCATCTTCCTTCTTGACACAGGAACTAGAGTTGTCCCTGTGCCTGTTTGAGATGAAGTCTTCGTGAGTGCGAGTTCTCACTCATTCCCTCTTGCCTGCCTATTCAGATTCCACGCCTGCAATAAGCCACTTCTCCTGACAGCATGTATTTGTCCCTGTCTAATGGAATATTCCAATCTGTGTATGACCATGTTGCATCGTCTCCTTGAGTTGAAATCCTCCCTTAGCTCACTCATACCTCAGCTCCATCCATGCTCCCCTTTACTTCAAAGCTTGAGTTGTCCACAATTGCTGATTCTACTTCTGTCCCCTTCTGCTCACAACCCACTCCAAGCAGCTCTTCATCCCAACTCGGAGCTGGTTAACTTCGAAAAACCCCCAACCTAGTGGCTAACTCAGTCCTCATATTTGAGCAGCACTTGAATGACCATTCCCTTCGTGAAACACGTCACTTTTGTTGTGGTGTGCCACATTTTTCTTCATCTTGGAGATCTGGAAGTCTCCTTTGCTGGCTCCCCCTTCCAAATGCTGGAAGGCCCCAGGGCCCACCCCACCCTCTTCTGGATCGACAGGGCTGGACCTCAAACCGTGGGTTCCTGAGCCAGCAGCATCAGCCTCGCTGAAGAGTTTGTTAAGAATGTAGCATCTCAGGCTCCACACCAGACCTACTGAATCCGAATCTGCATTTTACCAAAACAGGTGACTCTTAGGCACATTAAACTTTGAGAGGCACTTATCTGTTTACAGTGACTTCAGTCACATGGCTAATTCCTAAATGTTTAGCTCCTGGCCCCTTCCTCGATTCCATGCTGGATCCCATGAGAAATCAGGTATCTCAAACCCAAAGGCAAACAGAAATCTTGATTTGTCCCCTCCAGCCTAAAAACCTAAGGTCACCCTTGTCATCTCTTTGCTTGCTAATCGCTGGGCCAAAATCCTCCCACTGGCAAGATCTTGAAGACATAAGCAGAGTCCTACCACTGGCCACCACTTCCACTGCTTCCGCCCTGGTCTAAGCTACCAATATTTCTGGTGCAAAGACTTTTAAGAGAGTCTGCTGAAACTCCCAATTTTCACCAAGGCTCCCTGTGATACATTTTGCATGCAGCATGATCACAGTGATCTTCAAAGAACTCTTCAATAAAAACTCATATATGAACTTTTCGTTATAAACCCTTTCCAAATTTTCTACCGTGGCTTTCAAGAGTCAACATTTTCTAGTCCCTTCTACAGTGTCAAGTGCTCTCGTCAAACTGACAAGCTTGTTTTACTCCTCCCTTCCATCTTTGCCTTCCTCACTTCCTTATTTCCCTCTGGTCTCAGCTCAAAAATCACCTTCTTCAAGACTTTCTTTAATCACCATAATTAAGACTCACCTCCTTTCCATCCATTTTGTTACTCTGCTTTACTCCCCTCTAATAGTTACCTAATGTTATCTACATCTGACTCCCCATCAAAACGTCTGGTGCATGAGCAAAGACTTTTTCTTTTGAAACCACCATTGTTTAGAACAGTGCACCGCACACAAGGAGCATTCAAGTGTTGAGTCTTCAAGCGTTGGCAGACCATTGGGGGCAAGGGACAACCTCTTGTGCACGTTGTTCTAGGTGACAGAGAATCGTACAAATCTGGGTGTAGAGAGGCCACCCAGTTTTCAAGGGGCTCAAATTTTCCTAATATGGCAGTTCTAAAAAACTTTTCTGTAGATTAGAATCGCCTGGGGATTAAAAAAAATTCTAATGTTTCAGCCACATTCCATATGAATTAGATCACAATTGCTGGGTGTGGGACATAGGTATCTGCATTTCTTGAAGCTTTTAAGGTAATTCTAATAGGAGACAAGTTTAGGAGCCACTGGTTTATAGCATGAGTTGATAACCATGGTATGAGACAGTATATGAAATCTAGAATACTTAAAAAAGAAATCCTAGTCAAAATGTTATGCAAACTTAAGACTTCTATTTCCTGTGTGGTATAGAAAACAAACAAAAAAATTTATAAAAGTAAAACTGTCTCAAACTTTAGGTCTTAAAGAGAGCACATTTTCCAGGATTTTCCTTATTTGTTTTCCTATCGAGCCTAATCCAAATTTGGGTACTTCTATTACAAAGTTTTTTTTGTTTTTGTTTTTGTTTTCCTCATATGCTGAGGGAAATTTCATGTATGAAGTGCTGACTTCTACATAGTCACATCTGAAAGCTTTTGGAGACTGCACATATGGATATTTTTAATGGTGTCAGGTGAATAGCTCTATCCTGGTGACAACGATGCAATCACTAAGACAAAATGCTGTATTCTCAAGAGAGAAAAGAATTTTTTTTACAACTCAACTATGTTACAATAAAATAAATTCTTCATCATGCTGTCTGATATTTCTCACTCAAGAAGCAACATAACCAGCGGGTTCCAGTCATCAAGCAAAACATCCTTAGGACAGAAGTTAATCAAATATTGTGCATGTGCCTATCTCAAAGATCACCTTGAAACTGTCTTCATATCTCAGAATGAAGAACAAAATTAACAAAAGAGAAAAACAAGTCATTTGATTATTAAACTCCTCACTGTAGTGCAAATACTACAGATCTCAAAGGAACCTTGGAGATACTTAGACCAACCTCATGTTACAGATGAATAATCTGACACCCAGAGGAGGTGAAATAACATGCCTAAAAGTCACACAGGAGAGCTAGAAGAGAAAAAAAAACATTTTTTTTCCCCAAACAAGCAGACAGAATTTTTCACATGTTAATCAGAGAGAATCAAGATCATCAGATTAGGAAGAAATAAGGAGTAAGAACTATGTTACACATGGATTTAAAGGACTAGTTAATCTGATGCCCCCTCCCCCAAACCAAAAAAATCTCCAAATCGATGTTCATATATCCATCAATATGGTTATCCTTAAAATATCAGAATCTTGGAAAATTCAATTTACAAATACATTATTAATTGCATTGTCATAATGAAATTAGTTCATTAAATGTGAAAACATCAAACAGCACCAATACCAGAAAGTTAAAGTGAATACACTATTACTTAAAATAATATATAATCACTGATTGGGACAGAAATCAACTATAGCCACTAGAAAACCATTTAAACTCCTGTTTCACATAAAGGCAGTATTTAAAGACTAGTGTATGCCCTTTCTCCCACTGACAGGCCTGTAGCTGGGCATCACAGCAGCGGGTCACATGGAAAATGCTGTTAAATAAGATGCATTTTTTAAATTGCTCAGCTTTGAATCATGATACTACATAACCCCAATTTTTCCAATATAAGCCAATGGCACCATTTTTGAGATCCTAACTATGCTTACCTGTCCCAATTAGAACAAAACAAAACACAACTCCCTTATTAAGCACTAGATTAAATGAATCTATGATGCAGCAGCAAGGCATTTACAAATGGGCTACTGACAGTGTATCAAAATGCTACTAAGGAAAATACAGCAGCAAATACTCTAGTAAGAGCACATTATTCCACATGGAATCCCAAATTATTCTTATCTCTAGCTCCTTAGACTCTTGGAAGACTAGAGATGAATAAGTGTATGTATAAATGGGGCTAGGGAGAAAGAAGCTCTAAATGTAGTGTTCGAATTTTAAATTACCCAAGATAATCTGAATGCTTACAGAGAACTCCAACTGTACCTAAAATTTTTAAAGCCCAGAGAACTAAAATGCTTGCAAAACTTTGGTGTATACCCCAAAAACAGCACTGTAGTTTTAAACGAAAATTAAATAGGCATGGTTTGTGAAGTTTTTATAATGTTCACACCACTCTCTCCCTATTCCCTGCTCCTTTCATCAGGTGATCTAAAGACTACCTGGTTTAAAATATTTGGTAATTCAGTGCAGAAAATTAAGGTCACAGACAAAGTACAACAACTTTTAATACACCATTAATACTAATGATTAAAAATTATTGCATAGTCTTATGCATTTACCCTAAAACATTTTCCGAAAGTAAATTCTGAAAGAATTATATAAAAGACAAATAACCTTTTAAAACGTGGATGGCATTTACTACCTCGATCTTCTATCTTTTTTTGCCTTGTCAGTACTTTTGTCCATTGTTTTCTCATTATCTCCCCTGCACTTTGGGCAATACCACTTCCCCTTTGGTTTATAGGTAAGCGAAACACACGAAAAGTGAAACCATTCAATTGGACACTGTTCATTGTCACATCCGATCATTTCCCCATAAGACACTTGGTTACATAAACAGTACGTAGGTTCATTGGGATCTATTGCAAACTCAACAGGCGATGCTTCCCTTTCCTGCTTGGCCTTGGAGCGTTTCTTTTTCTTGGCTGACTTGGATTTCTTTTCTTTAGGTGGCTGATCATCACAGTCTTCAATCCCATTCGTCATGTGACATAAATCACGGCTTTCACTGGTTCGCTGTCTGCGGGGTCTTCTTGAAGATCTTTCTGGTTGGTTGGAATCCATCTTTGCCTTATCCGAGGCCCGTTCACCTTCAGCAGGATCTTGAAAACACTGTGAATGCAACTCCATTTGCCTTGCCCGATTTTCCACCAATTCGAGCATCTGTGTGACAATCTGAATTTTTTCATCTCCCAATTCTTGACTATTGATTAATGCTCTCTGGAGATGCTGCTGTAGGCGTTTTTTCTGGTTTGAATCATCTTCTTTCTTATATTTTTCATAGACATCATCAATTTCCTTTAATGTTTCTAAAAACGTAAGAGAAAAATCAGAACATTTGTGCATTAGCACATATATTGTTTAAGCTAGTTATCTTTCACAGAACTTGTAAAGTTGAATGAACTCAAATCATAAAATCACACTCCTCTTGGTATGTATACATTGAAAAACATTATTTCCCAGAGAAAGACCATATGTTATCCAATGTGAAAGTATATTTAGAAATAAACTAATAAGAATACAAAGCTTTCTTTTTAAACATTTTTTATTTTTTTTTTTTACAAAGTTTCTAATACTCATTAGTCCATAATAAAAAGGATAAGAGGAGTGTGTGGCTGGGTCAGTTGGTAGAACATACGACTCTTGATCTCAGGGTCATGAATTCAAGCCCACACTGGGCATTGAGCTTACTTTAAAAAAAAAAAAAACTGGGGCATCTGGGTGGCTCAGTCGGTTGAGCATCTGCCTTCAGCTCAGGTCATGATCCCAGGGTCCTGGGATCAAGCCCCACATTGGGTTCCTTACGGGGGGGGGGGCCACTTCTCCAACTCTCTCCGCCTGCAGCTCCCCCTGCTTGTGCTCTCTAAGTAAATAAAATCTTTAAAAGAAAAAATTTTTTAAAAAGGATAAGAAGAGATGTGTGTACTAATTAATACTCTTAAGTATTTTACATGGGCAAGAACACTGTATGCCACTTTATAGTCTACCGAGTGAATTCACTTACACTTCATTTGAACTTCAAAACAACACTGTAATAAAATTTACATGCCAGACTTCAACTGTAAAACTTAGAGAGGTTCTAAAACTAGGCTACGGATGCCTATCCAACTGTGTTTACAGGACTTACAGTTCAGTCAGTGACTTGCTACATGACTGGAGAGAGATATTACACCTTGACTTTCATATCATACCACGGGACGCTCCTCAACAAAGCAGACACAAGTAACTCTTCCCACCATATTAGTTTTAATAGCTCGTTTATTTTATTGTATGGGAGATTCTGGAAACCAAGCTATTTCCAGGGTAGGTTTAGATTCAGATTCTGGCATCAACTGACTAAGCTACTAACAAAATTACAGTAAAGTCAGCATTGGGTCACTCTGCTTTTGTAGATAACTCAGCAGTTGGTTTTAAGCTTTTTGAACTGCTGATTTGGGTATTGCATAGCATGTGGGACACATTTAAATCAATTAAAAATGTCTGAGTCACTAGATAGCATACAAAAATCTAAAAATATAGTTCCAGATGTCACCAAAAATTAATGTAAGATTAGTTTTTTATTCAAATCTGTTTCTTGTCCTTATGAAATATAAAGCTATCTAAAAGAGTTCTGTCTTACTAAAGGTGGAGAAACAAAATTAACTATAATTTATCACAGCACATGGCATATCACAGTTTTATATTCTACTAGTACTACCAGCACGTGGCATACAATCGTTCTGCCTTCTAACATTATTACTCTAAAGATAACAACGGAAATGTTAGACAAGTAAAATGCATACGCTAGGGCTATCTACAAGAAAGGTTAACACAAAGCAGGTCTTCAACACAATTCTTATGAATTAATTCCTCTCTAGAAATTTTAAGTACTCACACGCAATGGACAACTGCTTAACCTGGGATACGTGACAAAGTGCCAACACACATTTGAGGGTACTCATACCTGCACAGCGTATTTTGAAACAAAGTTCATACCTAGCCCATTTGCCCAGCTAGGCATGTAAGTGGTTTTCTTAAGAACATAATTTTTCTCCAGGAAAAATAATTACGTATTTTCCCCTCAGACACAAAACTTGAGGAATAAAAAATAAAGGTAAACCTTATTTTAAATATTCTGTACCTAACTATCAGGGGTTAGATGTTAATTATATCATACAGGCAGACTGATACTGTATATGAGAAGAATTCATATTTCTAAGACTCCTTAATTACAAAGTGAAAGAAGAAAGGAAACTAACATTTACTAAGCCCCTTTTATGTGATAAGGATTTTCTCATTTAATCCCCAAGGCAACCCCATGAAGAAGCTATCACTTCTATACATGAAGAAAATGAAGTGCAAGAGGTAACAACCCCAGACTTTGAACTCTGCCAGATAGGTACCTCTGGCTCTGCTGTTTAAGCACTTTCTACTAAGCTGCATGGAACGCACTTGAGATTATGTATTAATTTTTAGTTCAATGGTTATTTACCCAAGCAATTATGAACAAGAATATTGGAGCAAAAACTGAGGTTCTCTAATAACCACATCCCGTAATAAATACTTCTTTCAACTGTGAAACTGTTGTCTTCATTTCTCTATTTTTAAAAGTTTTTAAGGTTACTTTTAGAGTCTTCAGTAATTCTGAAAGTGTGTCAAATAGCCAGGAGAGAAACTTTTTTGATTTCCTGTACAATTTATATCACTAAATACTGCATTAAGTATTAAATCCAAAACCAGAAAATACTTAAGAACTAGCAAGGAAATAAAAAGCACGAAATCTGAATCAAGAACACACAAGTATATAAAGCTAAATTGTGAAAGTGGAGCTTAGTAAGCATGGGCATAGACTGAAAACTAGATCCTTCTTCTATATTAATCTTGCAACTAACCAATCTTAATGGAGCTGAAAATGTTTGTCATCTCTCATCTTTCAAAGTCTAATACTGTTTCTCATATTACTAGACCTACTTAGGACAATTCTAGATGGTCAAGATGGCAGATTTCCCTGTAACCAATTTTCTCTCCCGAATTCAAAGGAAAATAGTTTAATTCTTGTAAAGGCAAATACATGTCTTTAAAGAAATGTAAAACCATACAAGCTTTACAAACCTCAGAGTTACTATATGAAAAACTAAAGATGTTCAATACCCAGCACATACATTATCATCTTTAGGCTACGATTCACGTATGTATTCCATGTCTGTAGAAAATACCTTTGGAGAGCGTTTACTAAATAAGTTTTTATAGAAAGTTAATAGTTTTTTTAAGATTTTATTTATTTATTTCACAGAGGGAGAGAGATCACAAGGAGGCAAAGAGGCAGGCAGAGAGAGAGAGAGAGGGGGAAGCAGGCTCCCCGCTGAGCAGGGAGGCCGATGCGGGCCTCGATCCCAGGACCCTGAGATCAAGACCTGAGCCGAAAGCAGAGGCTTTAACCCACTGAGCCACCCAGGCGCCCGAAAGTTAATAGTTTAAAAAGGATGTGCACGTGAAGTAGCCAGCGTACTTCCCCACCTAGTTAACTGAACAAGTCACTTAAACTCCTTATAAATTTTAACTTCTCTGTAAAATATATTTTTACTTCATAGGATTATTGTGAGATAATGTTCTGGACCTGGCACAGCGATGACACACATTAAGTAATCACTATTTAATCCTCTTTCCCCCTAACAGAGATCAGTCCTATCAACGACCCTATCATATGGGTTCGGAAGGCAGAAATAAATCACAGATTCGAAAACACATACACGCTTAAAAATTCTAACATGTTACATGCCAGAAAATGTCACCCCAGAAGTAGGTTCCTTTGAGACCAATTCGTAAGATCAGTGACGGGTCTAGAAAAACAGAAAATGGGGTCCAAAAAGTTATCTTTTTAAAGTCCGCATGGCTGTTTTTACATTATGTCCAAGGTCTAGTCCTTCATCAGGCTTATTAAACGCAAAACCGTTCCCCACTTAAATTTCTCCCCTCCTAGTAGCACCAGAAGGCCCACCGATACTGGATTTTCTGTAGGAAAGACTGATTCCGTCTCGGTTTTCTTGGGGCTGACCACAAAGGGTGGTTTTTGCCTCATCACTCAGACTTGGCGAAGGAGGGACCCATGGGTTAAGGGACGCCAGGCGGTTGCCCAGTCAACCACCCACTTCCACCTGGAGCCCGGAAGTGACGCAAGGCCCGGAACGTACGAGGTGCCAGGGTCGGCGATGGTCCTAGGAGCTGAGCGTGTCTTCGTCCTGATTGAGTGGTGGAGAAAGGGTCGAAAACCACGACAAACACGTCCCAAACCTCAACACTGACTCTGCTAGGGACGAACTAACGTCCCGCCAAGCTCCGACGCCTTCCCAGCAGCCAGCTCCGCCCCAACCTTCCGGCGACCAGCCATTTCCGAGGCGGGCGGGAGCGCGCCCGTCCGCGCCCCGCCCACGTCCTACGTCACTCCCGCAGGCCCCGCCTTCAGGGACAGGAGGCCCTCCCCGCCACACACACACCCCTCTTCCTTTCCCCGCGGGGACCCCTCCCCTTTTAACCATTTGGCTGATGGCGCTGGGGAAAGGCTGCGGCCCGGAACTTTCCCTGGGGCGGGAGAAGGGAACGTACTCTGTGCCCGAGCCCGAGAGCCGAGGGAGGGACCTCCGCGAGTCCGCCTTCGCGGCCCTCTCCGGCCCCCTCCCCCCCCCCGCACGTTCCAATGCATCTGCTCTCGGGGTGGGGGCCGGAGCGGGAGGCGGGGGGGAAGCCGGGCCCCGGGAACCAGCGGGAGTCCGGCTGCGGCCGGCCGCTCACTCCCTACAGCCCCCCGCCCGCTGCACGCTCCCTCGCCCGGGCAGAAGGGGCTGCGGCACGGGGCAGGCGAGCGCCGGAACCAATGCTGCTTAAAATGGCTGATTCGTCTCCACAGCAGCTGCAGCCGCTGGGTCTGCAGCGGGGGCTGACGAGCGGCCCCCACCCCCACCCGTGATACCCCACAGAAGTCCTCGCCGACCGCAGCGGGGGAAGGGAGGGCCGCGAAGCCGGTGTCCGGTCCCTCCCCTCCGTCCCACACACCGGACCCCCTCCGTGCACTCGGGGAGCCTGTCACAGGAGGGATGGAAAGTGGCACTTCCCCGGGCAGTCTCCGAGCGACAGCGCCCGGAGGCCCGCGAATCCGGCTGAGGGGAGGACCCACACAGGCAGCCCCGCGGCCCCCTACCTTGATATTTGTTGTCCAGCTCTCGAAGCACAGACACGTTCCTCTGCATGTCGTGGGGCAGCGACTCCACACACTCGAGGTAGTCCTGCACGTAGCAGGTGAGGAGCCGGCTCCGCTCCCCAGTCAGGAGCGCGGCCGACGAGTATAGTTGCTGCTGCTGCTGCCCTAACATCCTGCCGCCGCTGCTGCTCCTCGCCGCCGCCGCCGCCGCCGCCTCCGCATCCAGCAGCCACACGCAACAGCCACGGCCGCCGCGGCTCCTCTGCTCGGCAGCCCGGCCCCCGGCAGCCGCTCGAGAGGGCACAGCCGAGTCCCCCGATCTCCACTCCCCCCAAAAGAAGCCCTCACTCCCCGCCCCCGCGGTAACAAGCCCAGGGGCGGGGCGAGATCAGGGCTCCCTCCGTTTTCCCCTCCCTCCCCAGGACTAGAGCAGCGGGGATCCCCCGGCGGAGCTGGCGCCGGGGTCCCGGGCGTTGACACTTCCTGTCCCCCTCGGAGTCCCCAGATGCTACCAATGCCGTCTCGTAGCACGGATCCCCATGACAAGCCCCTCGCTGCCCCCTCTCCTCCCAGTCACCCTCCGTGCCTGTCGGAGAGTCTCTCACTGGACTGCCCCCGCCCCTCCGCCTGCGGCCGCCTCTGCGCCTGCGCAGGACTTACTCCTAATAAGGCCGGGGGCCCGCCCCTACCGCCCTACCGAAGGGTTCGCATTCTCCCGCCTTCCCTCCGCCGCCCGGGCGATTGGTCTGTCAACTCTCGGCCCGGGAGGAGGGTGCGGAGGACGGCCAAACGGCAGGCTGCGCCCCGCCCCCTCTTAAAGGGGAAGCACTGTCAAGCCCGCCTCTCCGCTCAATGTCTGAATGGGACTTGAGAGGGAAGGTGGCCGGCTCCTTCCCTCCGTCTCCCCCACAGGGAAGGGGGACCTCGGTCCAACTCCCTCGGCCCAATGTTACTGACGTTTTCCCCATCGGGTGGATCTGGCGCGGCAACTCGCGGGGCTTTAAAAGAGCAGCAGGCGGCCGGCCGCTTTGCGCTACAACCCGGAGTAAGGCCGGCGGGAACTACGCGACCCAGCGTGCAGCGGGCGCGGCTCCCGGCATGCTCGGCGGCCGTGTTCCCG
>LNAC01000061.1:422681-470347 GCA_002007465.1 Ailurus styani | reverse complement strand
GGCGCGGCTCGCTCGGCCGCCGCCGCCTCAGCGCTGCCCGCGGGCCCCGGCCCTCCTCCCGCGGCGGCTCTCGGGCTCCCCGAGCGCCGGGAGGGGTGGGGTGTGCTGGTCGCCGAGGTAGGCGGTGCTCCCGCGGGCCCCCTCCCTTTTCTTTCTCTGTTCGTCGGCTCGCCTTTTAAATCTCCCTCCGGGCTTCAGCACGTTTCCGCCCTCCCTCGCGTGCGGGAGGCCCGCCGCCCAAGTACCTTGCGGGTTTTGTCCACCTTCCGGCTCGTCAGGAGTCCTCCGTTTAGTTTAGCCGGCCTCTGCCCCAGAAACGTGTTTGTCCAGCACACGACCTTTAAAAAGAATTCTGCCCTCTCCGGGTGTCAGAACGTTTGAGCATTAAACGTCGGCGCGGGCTGAGAGTCGAGAGGGGCGCACCACCCCGTTTTCACCTCTTCTTTTTACCCGAAGACTGGAAGCCGCAGGGGGTTGGGGGCGGGAAGGAGGGAAATGAGAAGAAAAGCCTAATCCGTAATCCGGCCCACATCCTTATCCATGCGATCGACTTTCAGGGCTTAATTTTTGGGTAGTGTGAAATGAAACGCTCCGCAGAGGGGCTAATTTTAATGCCAGACTAACCCTCAGTATGTAATCACATGTGTCTTTTGAAAGAAATGGCTGTAAATAGACCGAATACGCGGAGAATTGACCTGGAATGCCTATGAAAACACGTCCTCTTCTGAGTAGTACCTTTGAGTTGAACAGGAAACGTAAGTGGGTGTTAAACTTGGATTTCTGCTTATATCCAGTTCGTTCACAGGGTGATACACCTGGGTGGTGACCTATTTAGAGCACTTTTGAAAACAGTAGTAGGAGTAACCATGGCCGTGCAAAGAGAAGTCTAGACTTTGATCTACAGGAAATTTTAAAGTACAAGCCAAAACAAAGCCCTCCAGAAAATTCGGCATCTTGGGAACAACAGAAATACTGCACAGGTCTCCGAGATTGTCTGGTGGTGTCATCCTGGGACACTTTCGTGGTTTTGACTACTTGAATATTAAATCAACCGAGGCAGTCCAGCGTGGTGTGTTTCGGAGAACCGTCGAGGGATTTCACTGTTGTCATTCTTGAAATCAGATTAAACAGCCAGGCTTTGTCAAAAACCAGTCACTGTTAAAAATGGAATTTGACTGCTTTTTACCTGACCCCTACTGTTTTTGTTTACTGATGGGTTCGATTCCGGTAGTCTTTATTGGAGGCCCCAAATAATGCAAGATGCCTTTTTGACTGATTTAGGTTAGGCACTGAATGTGCCTATGGATTTTATTCACAGCCTGAGAAGTAACCTGCAGGCAGATAGGACACGTGGTTAGAACCTAGCAATAAGAAAGGCAGAGATGCAGAATACTTGAGACTAACGCCTCCAGGAGCCTAGAGCAAGAAGAGGGTAAAGGAGGCTGAGTATGATAATGGGGATCTTTTATACATTATTTCCACCTTTCTTAACTCTGTTGAACAGGCTGAAAGGAAGCAAAAAATCCAAATAGTGATTTTTCAGTGATTTTTGGTCTGCGCCTATAAGAACACTGTAATGTGTGTGTGTGTGAATATTTCAGATGTGCTTTTTTTTCTGTATTTATAAAAATCAAAGGCTTATTCCTGCCATATTTATGAAAGCACACTGTGTGGGGAGAGAGTACTTACATGGGGGAAAAAATCACCATATTTCCCAAACTCAACTCTGTTGTTGGTTATTTATCATGTTCTTTTCTTCTCACTAACGACTTAACTGGACATTTGGGGGCTTTTCACATTGGGTTGCCTTACTGAGCCAAAGGCGAAATTTTAAAGTCCCCAATTCTCTGCAATGTAGAAATTAATTGGTGATATTAAATCCTCTAATAAAGCAAAAAGGCATTTTAGACCATAGAAAAAAATATTTTCTACCATAAAGTAACCCTAAAAAAGATTGGTAACCCCGAAATTAGTAGGCGTGTCTGGGATTAAGTGTAATTTCAAAATCAGTTTCTTTTAAGAGATCCCTGGTAGGAAGAGTTTATGCCTTTAAACCAATGTCTTGTAGCCCTTATTTATATTGTGGGGGGGGGAGGGCAAAGCTTCAAACTCTCATTGAAAACAAACCAGCAGGTAGTTCTGAAGGATTCCTAAAAATACCTCCTGAGAAAATTCAGCTATTGCTTATGTCAGGCCAATTAGATTTGAAAAGCTTTTCTTCTGTGTACTTCTTAATGTCTTGTAAAACATTTTAATTATAGAAAATTTCAAACATGCACAAGAGTAGAGGTAATAGGGACGCCTGGGTGAGTCAGTTGGTTAAGCATCTGCCTTCAGCTCAGGTCATGATCCCAGAGTCTTGGGATCGAGTCCCACGTCAGGCTTCCTGCTCAGCGGGACTCCTGTTTCTCCCTCAGCCTGCTGCTCCCCTTGCTTGGCTGTGCTCTCTCTCTCTCTCTCTCTCTCTCTCTCTCTCTCTCTCTCTCACATAAATAAAATCACCCAGCTTGAACATATATCAATAATGGCCAACATTATTTCACCTGTGGCCTTACACACTTCCTTTCTCTTGCTGGATTGTTATATTTTATCTGTAAATACTTTAAATACAGAGGGATAAGAGACTTTAAAAAAAAAAAGTCACACACCTACAATTCCATTATCCCATCAAAAAGTTTATCATTTAATATTCAGACCATTAAAATTTCCGTATTTTCCTATTGTCTCATTAATGTCACTTTACACTTGGTTTAACAGAATCCAAACAAATTCCACACCTTGCATTTAGTTAGATCTTTTCTAAACCAGTAAAAGGCAGTTAATTCCCTGTTTAATTCAGTGAAGCAAATAGCAATGTTTTTTTAAGGAGGATATTTGGTTAGTTAAAAAGCATTGTTAAAAAGTATAAGGAAATTCTAGGAAAGCACTTTAAACAAAACTCCTCATATTAAAAGGTCACCAATTGATAGCCCACAGTAGAAATATAATTATACCTAATGCAACTAAATAAATCATTACAAATCTAAGAGTTTGTATTAGTTTAGAGTATAATTTGTTCTGAAAGATCCTGTGAAGCATTTTAAATTGTAGTGAAAAAAACCCTAAAACTTTAAGTCAGTTCATTAGTACGATAGGCAACTAAAACAAATAGTCTGTCTCCACTGAGATCAGTTTTCAGGTATTTTTAATTGCTTTATTCCATAAGTAGTATACACTAATTCTATTTAAAAAACAGAAAATAGAACTAAAAAGAGGATGCATAAAAATCACTACGAACTGGAGATAACTCTTTTCGGTATCTAAGTACACCCTCAAGATATAATTCCACTTTACTTTTTTGCTTTAAGGAAATACTTTGGCCAGAACCAAAAGATCAAGTTAAGAAAATACCAGACTCTTGAGGTGGAACATTAGAGATATGAGCAGTGTTGGTCTGTACATTTAGTTCATGATGTAGCACAGATTTAAAATTGGGTGTATGCAGTCAACCCCACTATATGCTATAGTATTGTTCAGCATTTAGAATGACTACTGTCAGCAAGATGATCACAGCAAAAAATGGAAGGGATTGTGAATGGCTGGGACTGTAGTAAAGAGAAAATTCAGTATCATGAACTATCATTCCCATAGCCAAGAAGAAAAAGCAAACCCATATTATCTACTTTGGTTATCTCAGAAAGAAAAAATAACACATACGGTATACTTTGCATATTGCTGACCAGAAAAACATTCAGTTTTCCCTAGGTGGTTACCATAGTTACATGAGCTGTTTATAACATCAAGAGGAGGAACTAGGTCACAGTACTGAAGGAGTTTGAATTATGCAATTATGTTTCCTAAAAACGGGAAAGGGTTTAAATTTTAGAGAAGAGAGATTTATACTTTATGTTCAAAATTGAAATTCTGGTCTAATTTTGCCAGTGAAACTTTAAATTTTGTCCAAAATTCATTAGTTGATACTATAGGTATAAGTTGTTCAGTCTATACAAATGCTGGAACAGTGTGTACTGTAATCTAGTGTATTCCTTGAAGATGCCTATTTATCTAACTGAGGTATCTTATCTTAAAATGCTTTTGCAGGTAATTGGTAAACCCAAGAATAGCCTAGAATCTTGGAGTAGCCAAATCATGTGTAAACGGAAGCTTTGACTTCTTACCTTTGAAGTCTTGAGAATAAAGCTTGTTGCAGTGCCGGTCATGTTGCAGTGCCGGTCAGATGCTGCTCTTTGTCATAGAGAGTTTCCTATTTATTTCACCAAATGGATAGTGAAAAGTGGTAGGGAGGGACTACTTTGAAAGTTGTGGTAGTGGAGCACCTGGTTGGCTCAGTTGATAGAGTGAGCAACCCTTGATCTCAAGCCCCACATTGGGCTTGGAGCCTACTTTAAAAAAAAAAGAAGGAAGGACAGGAGGAAGGAAAAGAGAGAGAGAGAGAGAGAGAGAAAGGAAAGAAAGAAGAAGGAAGGAAGGAAGCAAAGAAAAGAAAGAGGGAAAGAAAGAAAGAGAACTTGAAAGAGAAAGAAGGGAACTTGAAAGCTGTGGTAGCATAAATTAATCCTATATATGTGTATATATCTGTGTTTATATATATATACACATATATATACCCTATATATATACACACACATAGATTTTACATATCTATATAAAAATATATATATATTTTTAAACTAAGAACCTTACAAAATGATGATTTTATTCAGGAACGTGTCTGTTTTGTCAGAGCTCTCACAGTGCTCAATAAATAAAAGTTGGATGCAGGAAAAGAAAATTAAAAATTTCACCTCAAGGTTGCAGGAATTGCAGGTGGCTATTTCTGATCTCATGATCATTGGTCTAGACTCAGACGTTTTTAGCTAAAAGTAATCTCAGATCAATGATTTTCCCCAAAAGAAGAAAGAAGAGACAACAGGCAGCCTCACTGAGAAGCTGGGTAAGCCTCTGCCACTAATAGTAAGTTATCATAACTACCATGGCTGTGGGGATGGGGATGGGTTGGGGTCCCTATTAATAGACCACCCCTAGACCCACATGTTTTTACAGATGATGATTTGGAGACCCAGAGAAGTTAATTTGCCCAGAGTCACATAGTAATTTATGAAGTAAGTGTACACTTAGAAATTTAGGAGTAAAACAAATATTTGTTAGTTTTATTATCAGGCCGATAATCATTAGAAAGGACAAAAGTACCCATAGGGAGAAAAGTTAAAACTTGGGATATTATAAAATTACTTTTTCTGAGAACTCTTGCAGCAAATTTAACAAAATTACCTCTAAAGGTAAATTAGGATTTCTTGAACAATAATATTCAAAATAAGCATAAAACCAAAAGTGCTAGAAACCGTTTTCTTAGACTGTTACTGTCACTGCAAATGCCTTATGCCTTCAGTTCTGGCTGAAGTAAGTATGCTCTTTTATAAATAGTACTAGTACTACTGGCCAGGAGCTTTTTGCTAAATCTTTTGTTCCTTTTAAATTATTCTAACTCATTGTTTTTTGGTTTTTTTAGGAGGATGGGATATATTTCATTTAACAGGTTTTGAGGCTTACTAATTTAAATATTTTCATTATTATTTCTGTGTGTCTCTTTCTTCCATCCAAGTACTAACCAGGCCCAACCCTGCTTAGCTTCCGAGATCAGATGAGATCGGGCACATTCAGGGTGGTTCTGTGTGTCTCTTTCTTAATTCAAGTGTGCATACAATATTATATTAGTTTCAGGTGTACGACATAGTGTTCCCACAGTAGTAGTAGGCACAACAGGCAATCCTTGATGATGATGATAGGTGTAGTCGCCATCTGCCACCATCCAAAGTGATTACATTATTATTGACTATATTCCCCATGTTGTACTTTTCATCCCTGTGACTTATTTCTAATTGATTATTTAATGAGGCTTTATTGGAGCTATTATTACATTAATCACTCTTGTCATGGTTAATTTAATCCACCATTTTGGTAAATATTGATTTCTGAGGGTGACAAATTTTTAAAAATTGCTTTGCCAGTTTTACTTCCATAAATTGAGGTCCTCTGGCCTTCTTTTTTTTTTTTTTTTAGTGTTTTTTGGGGGTAGGCATTTTGTTTTATTTATTTAGTGAAGTATAATTAATATACAATGTTTTATTAGTTTCAGACGTACAACATTGATTCAGTAATCCTATACGTTACAGTGCTCACCAAATCAATAGTCGGGATCTGTCACCCAACAATTATTACAATATTTTTTACTATATTCTCTATGCTGTACTTTTCACTTCCGTAAGTTATTTATTTTATAACTGGCAATTTATACCTCTTAATCCCCTTTATCTATTTTCCTGATCCCTCCACTCTCTGACTCTTATATACAAAAGAGTATATAAACCAGTATATCTCACTTTATCCAAAGTATGTGTTTTTGAAAAAATTGTGCTTAAACCTTACTTTGCTATAAGTAATTTTAAACATGCCGTTCTATAAGAGACCCAAGTTTTGAAAATATTTAACACAAATAATTTATCTGATTTTATTTCATTTACTAGAATGCCCTCAAGTGTTTTGTTCTCCTTGAGAAAACATAGGTTGTGTTCTTCATTATCTAATTGCAACCTAAATGAAACTACATTTTTTTTTTGCTTGTTTTTGTTTTGCTTGTTTTAACTGGTGTACATACCAGATACCTTAGCATGGTATCCTTTGGTCACAGAAATGTCATCTTCAGGGAGAAGGCTTTGAAGAAAGTGATAGTAGAAATGTTTTTTTCTGGTGTCTGGCAAAAGTAAATACTAGAATTAGAGGGATTTAAAAAATCAAAGATATAAAAGGGGGGAACATTTGTATGGAAAATATTAGAGGCTGAATAGTTTTCTATTATGGGAAAGTAGAAGAATCAGAGAAAAGAATGATTATTTAAGCCATTAATGGTAGTTGTACAATATTAGAATTAAAATTTAGGGACCGTGATATATAAATTATATCTGTGGAAATTAATTGTGATATTTTTATGCATATTGAAAAGACGATTGTAATACAGGGTTGGGCTAATAGTATCTCTAACTTAATCTTTGAAAATTGGCATGTTGATTCAAAAATAATTTACTATTCAAAATTATTCAAAAATTATTCAAAAATAATTGCCTTCCTTATATGGTGTTATCTTAAAATATCCCTGACTTTTTGTATTCAGGTAAAATATATCTGGAAGAATAGTCCAGCAATATTTACTGATATTAGTTACCTCTAATTTAGGGCATAGAGATCTAGAGTTGGATGGACACTTAGTTTTCACAAATACCATTTTGTATATTTAAATGACTTTTTTTATTTGAGTATAATTGACACAATGTTACATTAGTTTTAGGTGTACAACATAGTGATTCAGACAAGTTTGTGCATTATGCTACACATTTAATTTTTTATACGTGCATTACTTTAATAAAATCAACTTTATTTTAAATAGAAAACTTTCTGTACATTCTGGAATAACAAAATGCATATGTATACCACCTACTAGGAAAGGAGCATATAATCTAAATATTTAGATTTAATTCACTTTTGGGGAGAAGGGGCAGAGGAAGAGGGAGAGAGAGAATCTTAAGCAGGCTCCACACTGGGACTCAGTCTCACAACCCTGAGATCATGACATGAGCCGAAATCAAGAGTTGGACACTTAACAAGTTCAGCTACCCAGGTGGCCCCAAGATTTAGTTCACTTTTATGAGAATGTTTCTACTACTGCTGTTAATATCATCTGCACAACGCTGCATACCAGCATTGTAATTGCATATATATTATTATGTAAATTAAAACCAAGAAATGCATTTGGTAAATTTGAAGCTTTTGAAGACTTCCTACTTGAGAAACTAATCTGGGCAGTTTTGCATCAGAAATACATTTCTTGTGAAGGTTTTCTTTAACAGTTTAAGAGAAGTTCCATGTAACCTTTTTTTATTCAGTATAGCTCTCAACTTAAGAGCTTTTTAAATTTTTGTGCGATCTAATTTGAGTACTTTATGTTAAAGTGGGATAAATTTTGTAATTATTTTTATGAATTGAATGTTTGGAAATTCATATTCAGGTCAATGTTATGTATTAATGCCATCTATAACTTCTGCCTACAATCTCAGATGGGACCTATGAAATATATCTACCCAAGAAGAAGTCCTTCCCTGAAGACTTTTATTTAGCTGTGGTCTTCTCTATAGGATTGAAATTTAACAGAAGTATCTAATGAAGAGGAATCTGAACATAGCAGCTGAGAAAGGGAAAAGATTGGGAGAAGAGTCCAGACGTCATAAAGCAAAGAAAGATGTGTGCAGGAAGCAGTTGTTACTTGCTCTGTTGAGTGACTCGAAGAACTCCAAGAAATTGATTCCATCCCACTGGACATATCTTTCAATTTAGGATAGAAATTAATTTTTTTCTAGGGGCTCCTGGGTGGCTCAGGCTTTAAGCGTCTGCCTTCCACTCAGGTCATGATCCCAGCGTCCTGGGATTGAGCCCCACATTGGGCTCCCTGCTCAGCAGGGAGTCTGCTTCTCCTTCTCCCACTTCCCCTGCTTGTGTTCCCTCTCTTGCTGTGTCTTCTCTCTGTCAAATAAATAAATAAAATCTTTTAAAAAAGGACAATAAAATAATAAAATAGATATTAGTAGATATAGAACACACTGGAAAACAATTGAGCATAGTGACCTGAGTGGTTCCAATACCTTATATAAGAGAGCTTCTTGGGCGCCTGGGTGGCTCAGTGGGTTAAAGCCTCTGCTTTCAGCTCAGGTCATGATCTCAGCGTCCTGGGATGGAGGCCCGCATCGGGCTCTCTGCTCAGCAGGGAGCCTGCTTCCTCCTCTCCCTGTCTCTCTGCCTGCCTCTCTGCCTACTTGTAATTTCTCTCTGTGTCAAATAAATAAATAAAATCTTTAAAAAAAAAAAAAAGAGCTTCTTTAGAAAGTTATTCTTCAGTATATGGCATGTTGCTTTCTAGAAAAGAATTGGAGTGACAGCACTGCTGTAATGAGTAATGGCCTACAGGGAGAGGGAAGGGAAAGTAAGAAAGGGAAAGTAAGAAGGAAATTAACAGGGAAGAGCTATTATATTGAAAGAATGAGATAGATTCAGAAAAGTTCTAGGAGGTAATATCACCTGATTTTAGTGACCATATTCAGGGGACGGGAGAGAATAGAAGTCATCTAGAATTTTGGCTTGGGCCATTAACAGGTCGTGGCAATGCTATAGGAAATAGAAACTCCAGGAGGCAAAGCAGGTTTGTGGGGGAAAGACTTAAATCATACAAGGATATAACTAGTTTTTACATCTTTGGGCTCTATTGATCTCAGTCCTCCTCTATCAAACCACAGAAACTATTGCTTCCTGTAAGTAGCTTGCTTGTTTGTAAAGAACAGCCAGCTACAGAATTTGGAGGCTGGGAATGTGTTGGGAAGAGTAGAAAGAGTGGGGAAATGATTTAGAGATAAAGTGGTCTTAAAAATGTCTTCCCACATGCCAGGACTTAGCTTTGTCTTATTTCTATTAGTAAGCCAGGAATTGAAATAGATGATAGCAAGGGCAAATCCAGACCCTTGTTAAGGAAAAAGTTAATGTGGCAGGTATTTGCTTATTCCTTGCTTGTCTCCAAGAGAACCATGATTGACCCTTGGCCAACCCTGGGAATTTGGCCCTTGGAGTGTTTTTATGTTAATGACGATGACTTTGTTACAGACACCTGGACCAGTTGCTTTGGTTTTGTTGTTGGGGTCCTGAGTGTCAGTTGCCGTGGCTGATTGCATAGCAGAATATATATATATATATATATATGTATATATATATACACACACACATATATATATACACACACACATAATATGTGTATATAATATATTATATATATTATGTGTATATAATATATTATGTATATAATATATTATGTATATATAATATATAACATGTATATATATCTATAATATATTATGTATATGTAATATATTATGTAATAATATATGTAATAATATATAATATATTATGCATATGTAATATGTATATATAATATACATAACATGTATATATAATATATTATGTGTGTGTGTGTGTATATATATATATATATATATATTAACAGACCTCCATAAAAGCCTTGGACCCTGAAACTCAGATAGGTTTCCATGGGCAGAGGCATTCCACAGATGCCTATAGTTTGCTGCTAGAGAGAGAAAAGAAGTCTATGCTGAACCTCTCTGGACTTCACTAATGGATCTTTTCCCCATTACTTTTGCTCTCTACCATTTGCTGTAATAAATTTTAGTTATGTGTGTAACATGCTCTTGAGTCTCTTGAGTACTTCTGGGAGCACCAAATATACAAAATACTGAAGAAATTTAAAACCCAATTTGTCCATCCAAGTCTTGGTAGGATTTACCGGGAAAAAAAAATTAACAGGTGTAAATATGTATCTGCGTGTGTAGATTTAAACTAAACAAGTCTTTGGCTCATGCTCAGGAGACATTTATAGTCTATAGGAATATAGGACAGAGATAGAGTGTTGGGAAAATGCTTACGGGCATAAGTATAAATAAAAGCAAATTAGAAATAAATGTAGAAGCAAGGCAAATTAAAAGATTAAAATTGGTTAGAGCAGTCAAGATTTAAATATGGTGCATATTTCAGAAGAAATACATGACCAGCTTGTCAAATAGTAGCTTTTGTCTTTTCACCCATGTATACTTCAACAGTATATAAAAAATGTAAAAGAAAAAACATTTTTTTTCTGGGTTTTATCTGTTAAGTACTGAGTCCAACTCAAGTTTGACTGAATTATTTGTGTGGAATCATAATTTGTACTAAATTACGATGTAAGTATTTTATATAGTGATTGTTTGATTTCTGCAGTTATTTCAGTGGTGAGTTAGTATTCTTATGTAGTATCATTCCAAAGACTGCATACCAATTCCCATTTTAATCAATAAGCAGTATCTGGTAGTTTCTTCAGCTATTTACTTAAAGTGCTTACATCCAAAGATTAAGAATGAACTTTGAGGGCACCTGGGTGGCTCAGAGGGTTAAAGCCTCTGCCTTCAGCTCAGGTCTTGATCTCAGGGTCCTGGGATCGAGGCCCGCATCGGGCTCCCTGCTCAGCGGGGAGCCTGCTTCCTCCTCTCTCTCTCTGCCTGCCTCTCTGCCTACTTGTGATCTGATCTCTCTCTCTGTGTCAAATAAATAAACAAAATCTTAAAAAAAAAAAAAAGAATGAACTTTGAAAGCTCTGCTTCTGGTAATGGCCAAAAAGCTCCTATCAGATCACAGATATTTAAAGGAAAAAAAAAAAAAGACACTGGGGGGCAAGCAAAAGAAGGCAAATTCCTGAGGGAAGTCAACACTTGGAAGAATGAGTTGGCACTTCAGGAGTTCCCTAGTTATGTCTTTTAGCCTGCAGCATCCAGTCATGTAGGGTGACTGTCTAAACTTAGATAGAAACTTGCAGGCAAATTGGCTTGATGAACCAGAGAATGGAGTCCAGGGCAAACATTGTGTGGTATAAGTCCTAAAATTAACATCATATACCGCCTTGACATCTGGTAAAATCAGAAGTGTCTTGACTGACCTAAGTTGAAGTTCCCTTCCCCACCCTGCTCCTGTGGATAAAGTCCCCTGGCCAAATACCCCTCCCTGTCTTGGGGACCACGTATATTTCCCCTTATCCCTGCAAGCTTATGGAATTATTCAAACAAACCAATCACATCCTCCCATGGGAACCAAGGGCTACCTCATTCCCTTGATATTACAAAACCTGCCTCCCACAGTGCCTGGTTATTTACTCCTAAGCATAACTTCCATGTGGCCCTGCATAGGGTTGGCATCCTCCACTCAGACTGTGAGTATAAACTGCTGTTGATCTTATCTGTCCAGGGCTGGGTGCCTTGTGTTAGGCCATTCCCATACACATAGGGTGGGAATTCTTCCCTTCCCTTACCAATGAGACGTAGAGGCAATTAAACAGTGTTGGAAAGTGAGGGAGAGAGATCCCAGAAAGGAGAGAGCCAGAGAGAGGGAGGGTTAAAGTCTACAGAAACTTCCCAGACCTCTAACTAACTCCTAGACTAGACGTGTGCAGGGTAGTCCGAGCAGCCCAGATAGGGCTAAAAGAATTGCACTGAGTTAGAATTTGAGTTTAGCCAAGGTAACTGCCTGCCGAAACAAAAAATTAGAGAAACATATCAGAACCAAACATCTCTAAAGTACATCATTCACTATGTCATCGTTCACTTAAATACAGGATAGTATCTAAGATTACTAGACATATGGAGAAATAAGAAAATGGGATCCAAAATTCAGCCCCCGGATATCAGCTCCAAGATGAACCAGATGTTGGAATTAGAGACAGGGATTTTAAAGCAGCTGTTAGAACTATGCTTCAAGAATTTAAGAGACAATACACTCAAAATGAATAAAAATATAGGAAATCTCAGAAGAGGAAAGAAATTCAAGAAGAACCAAAAGGTAATTCTATAACTGAAAAAGTACATCTGAAATAAAATTTGCACTTAATAATCTTACACTAAGAGTGGAAATTATAAAAATATTTGTGAATTTGAAGGTAAATCAATAGTACTCAATCTGAAGATCTGAAAAAAATACTGTAAAATAAATAGTGAATAGTACCTCAGGGACCTTCAAGGTAATACTAAAAGTTCTAACATGTAGAGTTCCAGAAGGGACAGAGAGAGAGAATGGGCCATAAAACTTTTTTGAAGAACTATGGCTGAAATTTCCCCAAATTTGATGAAAGACATAAATTACCAGATTCAAGAAGCTATAGGCTATAATGAAAATCACATCTAGATACAGCAGTCAAATTGCTAAAGAGAAAAAGCAAAGAGAAAATGTTGAAAATAGGCAGAGAAAATATTATATGAGGGGAACAAAGATTTGAACTACCACTGAGAGTAAATAGAGGAAACCACTGGAAGATAGGATTGTTTAGTATGGTTTTGTTTATGCACACTTCTCAGTGCTCTCTCCCTCTCCCATGATAAAGGGTTTTCTTTTCTTGTACAAGAGAACGAGACAACTTCACAAAGGAAAACGTATGCCTTGATTTAGGCAGAATGTGGGAGAGTAAAGGGTTTTTCTTGTGTCTGCTCTTTCTCCATTGCCATCAGTTCAAAACAATCCTTATGCCAAAGTGGCATCTTTTTGGGGTGGCATATTCTGGTCCTCTTCAATTTATTGCTTTAACATGATTATATAAATAACTGAACTCCAGCCTCCCTTTATTCTTTATTTTCCTCTACTACATTTTCCTCACGTTTAGGCCACTTATTATTTCAGTTTTTCCTTTAGCTTTGACTCCATCCCTGTGAAATTGAAATTTTAATTAGGTAGCATAAAATGATTTTCTAAGACAATTGCTGTTAATTAATAAAAAGCATCGCTGATTTAGGTACAGTTTTTTAATTAAGAAAATCGAGCCAAATTGCATTCATTTCTGCCATAACATTAAGCATAGTCTGATACAAAAGAACTTATGAATATTACCAAAACACATAATATGTTCTTATTCATGTAATAAATGGCTCAGGCCAATGTCATCCTGATTTACCAAGATCGTTGCTCTGGAAACCAAGAGAGTAATCAAATTTCTTTCTTTTCTTTTTTTTTTAAGATTTTATTTATTTATTTCACAGAAGGAGAGAGATCACAAGGAGGCAGAGTCAGGCAGACAGAGAGATGGGGAAGCAGGCTCCCCGCTGAGCAGGGAGCCCAATGCAGGCCTCGATCCCAGGACCCTGAGATCATGACCTGAGCCGAAAGCAGAGGCTTTAACCCACTGAGCCACCCAGGCACCCGAGAGTAATCAAATTTCTAAAGCCCATGAAAACTAATCATGCTCACAACAAAGACAATAGAACCCTATGTGATCATGTATAAACTTGTGGAGAAATGTGTATCATTCAGGTAGAGAATTAAAAGAGGGGGAGGAATGCTGGATTATGGTACATTTATTTGGTCAGGACCTGAAAATTTTGGCTGAACAGAATACTAAAAGGCACAAATGTTAAATGGCAAAGTCATGGAGCAAATAAGACCTAAAGTTTAGAATAGGGTTTTGAGGTCATCTTGGATGCTTTCCATCAGAATTATCACCAGCAATTATTAGAAATGCATGCTTCTAGATTTCAGCCGAGTCCTATTAAATCAGAAATCTACAAAAGTGGGGCCCTGGAACTCACTTTTTATTTTTTATTTATTTAAAGATTTTATTTATTTATTTGACACAGAGAGAGATCACAAGTAGGCAGAGAGGCAGGCAGAGAGAGAGGGAAGCAGGCTCCCTGCCAAGCAGAGAGCCTGATGCGGGGCTCGATCCCAGGACCCTGAGATCATGACCTGAGCCGAAGGCAGAGGCTTAACCCACTGAGCCACCCAGGCGCCCCTGGAACCTGCTTTTTAAACAAGCTCCTCGTGATTATTTTACTCACTAGAATGGAGAATCATAGACTTAGTGTCTGGTTCCCTGCCCAGGTGCCAGTCACCTGAGAAAGTATAGTCACCTTGTAGCCCAAGATTTTTTATTTCTTATTCTTGTTTGTGGCTAAATGTTGGCAAATATTTTCCTTCATTCTTGCATATTTCCTGCATTCTTGAAAAAATCAGACATTTATAAATCCTTCTCAAAGATTTAATTTAAAATTTGTTTTAGTAGGAGTGCTTTCCATCAAATTATATGACAAAGTTACAGACATGTATGTGATACCACCATAAACAAATTCAGCAAAAAAATATCTTCTTGGGGCGCCTGGGTGGCTCAGCCGGTTGGGCGTCTCCCTTCAGCTCAGGTCGTGATCCCAGGGTCCTGGAATCGCCCCCACATCAGGCTCCCTGCTCAGAGGGCATCCTGCTTCTCCCTCTGCTTGTCACCCACTGCTTGTGCGCTCTCTCTCTCCCTGTCAAATGAATAAATAAAATTAAAAGAAATATCTTCCTAATAAAATGTTAAGACTCCCAAATCCTTTACTTATCTTTTAGGGAAACATTTAAAATATTTATAGACAAAATTATTTATTTCACAACATTATAGGAAGTAGGGTAGTAGAAGAAGTTATAGACAAAACATGTTTGGCCATGAGGGGTAGTTCTTAAGCTGAGCGATGATTATATGGGAGTTCACTGTATTATTTTGTTTACTTTTATGTATGTGTGATATATTCCATAATAAAAAATCGAAAGGAAGAAAAAGCTGCTTACCCTAATGCTTTCGAATGGCTGTCTTATTATAAAATCTTTGGGGGCTTGTTGCTGATTATTCTCTTGGTTTTGCTAGTGGGAATTTTAGATATAAAATTAAGCATATACTAACCGTACATTAATTATAATTGTAAAGTTCAGTTAAACTTAATGTAAGAGACTCAGGGAATGTTTCCTATTGGTAAGATTTTTTTAATTAAAAATTTCCTACAGTGTTCATCAACGGATGGATGGATGGATGAAGAAAACGTGGTATGTACCTACAAAGGAATATTATTTGGTCTTAAAAAGGAAGGAAAGTCTGACACAAGTGAAATAAGCCAGTTATAGAAAGACACGTGTTGTGTGATTCCCCTTATACGGGCTGCCTAGAGCAGTCCAGTTCATAGCGACAGAAAGTAGCATGGAGACTGGTGGTAGAAGGGATGGGGAGAACAAAATACTCAGACTAATGGTAGTGGTAGTTGCCCAACAGTGTGAATGTACTTAATGCCACTGAATTGTACGCTTCAAAATGGTAAATTTTATGTTATGTGTATCTTATTTACCATGATAAAAAAAATTGTGTTCCTTCTATGAGCCAGTCACTGATAAACATGACAGTAAAGCAACTGGTCTCATAGTTTCCATTCTAGTGAAGGAAAGACACAATGACTAAGCAAAAGATAAATAATTGAGATAATTATGAAGGAAATGGAGAGGGTGATTTTGTGATAGAGAACAACTGGGGTTAAGGAATACTCACTCTAGGTAGTGATAGTTGAGATAAGACCTAAAGGATGAGAATGAACCTTGAAAGGCATTTTAGGGAAAGGATGCAGCAAGTATGAGAGTCCTGAAGAGGGGAAGGATTTGATGTGTTTGAGAAAGAGGCCATGGTCATTGAAGAGGTAGAAGGAAGCCAGATTGTGCATGGTCTGGAATCCTTTGAGTTTGTGCAAAGAAGAGATAATGATGGGTTAGATGGAGAGTTGGCAAACTTTTCCGTGAAGGACCTGATGATAATGCAGTCTTTGCAGGCCTAGAGGGAAAAAACATATAAATAAATCCCTACAGCGGCATTGGTGGGAGAAAAATCTGTAATGATGCCTATAACTTTATTTGATTTTTAAAAGATTTTATTTATTTATTTGACAGAGAGAGAGAACACAAGCAGGGGGAGTGGGAGAGGGAGAAACAGGCTTCCCACCGAGCAGGGATCCCGATACGGGGCTTGATCCCAGGACCCTGGGATCACGACCCAAGTCGAAGGCAGATGCCCAACGACTGAGCCACCCAGGTGCCCCAGGGATGCCTATAATTTTAAGAAAGGAGTGGCCAAGGGGTGCCTACATGGCTTCACCTGTTGAGTTCCGACTCTTGATTTTGGCTCAGGTCATGATCTCAGGGTTGTGAGATGGAGCCCCACATCAGGCTCACACTGGGTGTGGAAGCTGCTTGGGATTCTCTCTCTCTCCCTCTACTCCCCTCCCCTCCCTGTCCCCATCCCCCCCTTCCCCACTGGTCTGGTGCTCTCTCTCTCAAAAAAATAAATAAATAAAAAGGAAAAGAATGTCCAAAGTGATAATCTCTTTGCTCCACTTAGAAATGATCCGAGCTGTGATGCCCAGAGATCACAATCCTGGGGTCCTGGGATCAAGTTCCACATTGGGCTCCTTGCTCAGCGGGTTCTGTATTGGGCTCCTTCTCCCTCTGCCTGCTGCTCGCCCTGCTTGTGCTCTCTCTCTCTCTCTCTCTCTCTCTCTCTCTCTCTCTCTCTGACAAATAAATAAATAAAATCCTAAAAAAAAAAGAAAAAGAAAAAATCATCATAACCTTACCTGAACTATCATCCATTCAAAGAAGCGGGACTAATAACAGAAAGATGGGCTTAAGTGAGGAGAGAAAAACACAATGTATATTTTAAAAAGGCCAACCTGGGTATTTGAGAGAGGATATTAATGACCTAAACTATAGGCAAAATTGGAAATAGACAACTTTGCTTTTGATACCTGTTAGCACCATTCCATTCTCCAGTCCATGTAAATTCCTTAGGTGTTGGGCACATAGGATGCTGGATACATACTCCTTGAATAAGATGTCTATGGGCTTTTTTCTTCTTTTTAGTTATTCCCCCAAAACTCAGTGCCCCGATGCTGCCCCCTGGTGGCTCAATCATCTTGTTTTTGGACATTTCACTTAAACCTGAACCTTCCCAGCCAATGCTCCTGGCTGGAAGTGAGCTTCTGTGTTTGACTGGTGGTTTTCCTCTACCAAGGAGATTGTTAAGGATGTTCCAGGATAACAGTAGTGTAGGCAGAATAAGCAACATCTCCCTTCCTTTAAATTTCTACTCTATTTTTTTAAACCTCATCCAAGTTGGCCTACAACTCTTACTAAAAATCTCTACTATGTGAGAGGGTAATAAAGTATGGCATGTGTTATATACTATGGCTATGTATTAGAGTCGTTCCCCCCATTTTAAAACTAAAAATTACTTTGTAGCCAAACATTCTTTTATTAGCTTTCCTTTCTTAAGATAAATCATTCTTTCTTTTTCATAAATGTTTAAAAGTCATAAGGGAAGCACAATAAAATAAATAACTGGCTTACGTCAAAATTGGGATTTAATTTTTTAAAGGGAGTCTCAGTAGATTGGCTTTAACTTCAGGTTATAAATCGATTTTAATTGATGGTAGTTAGCATGAAAATGTATTGACAATGTTGAGTAGTAAAGCTATTAAAACCAGAACTCAAAGCAATATTAATAAAAAATAGACTCCAGAACACAATTTTAAAATATTTATTTATTTGTTAGAGAGAGCAAGAGCGAGCACAAGTAGGAGGGAAAGGCAGGTGGAGGGAGAAGCAGGCTGCCCACTGAGTAGGGGGCCTGACACGGGACTCGATCCCAGGACCCTGGGATTATGACCTGAGCCGAAGGCAGACTCGTAATGGACCAAGCCACCCAGGGCATCCATCCAGAATATAATTTTATTTTTTTTCCTAAATTTTATTTATTTATTTGACAGAGAGATCACAAGTAGGCAGAGAGGCAGGCAGAGAGAGAGGAGGAAGCAGGCTCCCTGCTGAGCAGGGAGCCCCATGCAGGACTCGATCCCAGGACCCCGAGATCATGACCTGAGCCGAAGGCAGAGGCTTAACCCACTGAGCCACCAAGAATATAATTTTATATAAGACTTTGTAAAATCACTCCCTTATTGAATGAAATGATCATATAAGCCCAGCAGTTACAAAATGATTGTTGACACATATTGGTTTCTTAACCTCTTATAGGCCTATTAGTGCATAAAACAATATTTTTGAAACTAAAAATAAAGACTAAAATTTGCTTCTTTAAAAGAATCCTGTGCTTATGTTTGTACGAAGACTTGATCCTGGAGTGAATTTGAAATAGGTACCCACAGATTTCATTTTCAGTTGGAACGGGACTATTTCTGTCCTTGTTCTTCATGCTTGTTAAGCTACAAAAAGCTTATTCCTATAAGAAAGCAGTTGAACATTGTTGCCTACGAGAGGCAGTCTACTTTTCTTTTGCAGAAATCTAGACCTTCCCTAGGGAAAGGTCAAGAATCTCATCCAGAGGGTCCTCTTCAGGTGATAGCTTACAAAGAAAGTTCTTCCTCGTCTCTCAACGTCAAGTCCTCAACCTGAGCGAAGACTCAGAGGAAGGATCCGTCACCAGGTATTCAGTGGCATTGAAAGGATGGGAAAACAGGTTCCATTTGTCCTGCAGTGAGTTCTTCCAGGAGGCTTTCAACGGAACTGGAGTCTTAACTGGTATCTTTCCTCACTCTTAAGGCCAAACAGCAGTGGAAACATTTCAAGGTGTTCCTTATCAATGTGATTTTTCTAAAATTCGGTTTCTCTTTAAATCCAAGAATCTTGCTGCTTGAAGTCAACACATTTTCTCCGGGGCCTGGTGGATACTTGTCCAACTAGTTCGTGTGATGAAGTGTTTGCTCACATTGTTTACCTTCAAAGCACTTAGAAAATCTGCCTCGCTGTTTTCTCAGAAGTACTCCTGCAAGTCACCTTTGAGCTCAAACGTCCAGGTCAGGAACTCTCTTTCTGCTAAGCCCCCAGATTTCTCCCCAGCTTTCAAAGGCTTTAAGGGCCTTTGTCCAGGTTTTCAGTTTTTTGAACAAACTCAAGTGACTGGGCTTTGTTTAAATGCAGTTTACTGTTTTCATAAAATCACTCAGAGCCTTGGGCATTTCATCTCGGTGTTCGTTTGTTATTTCAGTGCCTCCTGTGAAGAAAGCAGTGCCTTTCAAACAGCTGTGATTTGTAAATTCTATTCCTTTTTTTTTTTTTGGAGCCACTGCTGCGTTTTTAGGTTGTTGGATAACCACAAAGAGGCCAACTTGGATTGCCAAAACCCATTGGTAAGTAACATTCACTGCTACTTTCTTCTGTATTCTCCATTTTACTAGTGTGGTGAAATGACTCAGAAAGTTGTAATAAGCCTTCTTTAGAATTGTCCTTTGGTATAAACCTAGAATGTTCCTCTTCAATCCCATAGATCTTCCCCCCAAAATTGCTACGTTGGGCCATCACACAAAAAGCAAACAAATACAAAACAGAAGGGTATAATTAAAAAAGAAAAAACTCAACAAGGGGATCACAAGCAAATAATAATAATAATAATAATAATAATAATAATAATAATAATAATAATAATAATTCACTCCTACCTTGCACAATCTACGTTTTGCAGTTTACGTCAGCAAACCAGCAAGGGCAGGCGGCTGAGTCAGCGGGCATCAAAAATATCCTTCTTTAGAAAGGACATTCCGTGGCGGTATTCTAACTGGTAGGCTTATTGGCTGCTGCCAGTCGGTGGCGTACTGGGGAGACTGGGGAGCCTCACCTCCCTGCCCTACTGCAGTAGTGCCTACTATCAGTGGACTCCTTTGTCTGGTGTCAGAAATGGAGATTGGGCTCAACTACATGAGAACAGTCCTTCTGGGCCCTGCTGTAAGGGGCTGAAAGATCTCTGGCAAAATTAATAGGGCAATCCCTCATGCTAAGTGCTAATGTTGCCCAGCCTGCAAAGTTCAGACAAATGTGTTCCAGCCCCAGGCTCTTGAAGAACCCCTAGTGACATCTTATAGAACCCAGGGCTCTCTGGCATTCCAGTTGAGAAACCACTCAAAGACAGTGCGGTTGGGTGGGAACTAGTTTACTGATGTGGCCAAGGAAGGGCTCTCCCGGGAGATGCCTCATGAATTGAGACCTGCAGAAGATGAGCTAGTGGGCTTTGCATCGATCAGTATACCCAATATCAATCAATCCTAGAGACTCCAGTTTCTTTCAAAATTTGTTTTTACTCATTCCCTTTGTTGTTTGGTGATACTAGAAGACATTTGAGTGTGGACTGAAATGAATTCAAAACCATTTCAGATATACACAAGACTGTGTTCCTCTTTGTATATTGTTGGCCCTCTATCCAAAGACGTGGAAAACCTCCAGTGGTTGGGAAAGACAGAAACAGTTATTGGTTATTTTTTGCAGGTGCTTTCTTGGTGGGGGTGGGGTGGGGTGTTGATGCTGCATCACCGAATTGTATTGGAGTACAGCAACCTAGCAGGGAAGCCAGAGGCTGTGATCAGCCTGGGTACGGATATGGGAATGCTAGAGAATTTCTAACAGACTGGAAATTCTTCCCGTATGCAGTAGAAGAAAAAAATTAGGGCACAGTTCATATTTTGTTGTCTCTGGCAAAAAGCATCCAAGAGTTACTGATGAAAGTGTTAGTTTTAGGATAAAAAAAAGAAAATCCTAAATATAGCCATATCTGTAGCTCGGTACCAGCATAGTTAGTATATATGCATGGATAGATGGATGGGTGACATTAACCACTTGTTTGATCAACCACTTGACTAGAAACCACTTGTTTCTAGTCAAGGCAAACAATGGCTATCACCATTCCACGTTGAATTAATGCGTGGGTTACTTATCTGAATTCCTGTCTTAGAAAAAGATTATTCATTTTCCTGTCTTTTAGTTTGGGAGTCTGTCACCAGACAAGGTTTAATAAATGTCTTCCCTTTTGAGCAGGACCATTCCTGGTCTCACCTGCATGCTTGTCTGATAATATCTCAACTCCTGCTTTCTTGGGTAGTTTATTTTTTGTCATCATTTTGATAGTACTTGCTATGTACAAAGCAATGTAAGCACTCTATGCAGTACCCCATTGAATATTTTTTGCTTTTACTTATATATTTTTGCTTATCCCTTTATTTTTAAACTTTCTGCATAAGTTTGTTTTAGTCATGTCTCCTAACTGCCACATAGAATTATATTTTGCTTTGTGATTCAGTATGAAAACTTTTTTCTTTTAAAAGGGTAAATTTATTCATTTATATTTTTTGAAAAGATATATTTGGTTTTGGTTTCGTCCTATTTATTTTGTGCTTTCTCTTTTTCTGTCTCTTTCAAGATGATGCATATGATCTATTTTCTATGTTTTGTGTGTATGTGTTTCTTTTAATAGGTAGCAGGATTTGTTTTTTTTCCCAGGATTCACCCTTATAACTTTATAATATTCTTTTAATCTCTTACTTCTTTAGACAGTGTTTATTAGTTCCTTACTATTATATATACATTTGTATTAGTCAAGGCTCTCCAGAGAAGCAGAACAAATAGGATATAGAGGGAGAGAACCAATAGGAATATATATATATATTATAAAGAACCAATAGGATTGATTATATATAACATATACAATATATATAACATATATTATATATAACATATACAATATATAACATATATTATATAACATGTATAATATATATGACATATATTATATAACATGTATAATATATAACATATATTATATATAACATGTATAATATATATAACATATATTATATATGTGATGTATATTATATATGTCATGTATAATATATATGACGTATATTATATATGTCATGTATAATATATATGACGTATATTATATACGACATGTATAATATATATGACGTATATTATATATGACATGTATAATATATAACTATACCTATTCGTTATATATAAAACAAATGTAATGTATATTATATATAACAAACATAATATAATATATTTAATATATATATTAAAGAAATTTATTATAAGGAATTGGCTTACATGGCTTTGGAGGCTGAGAAACCCCATCTGCAGTCAACAAACTGGAAAGCCAGGAGAGCTAGTGGTATAGTTCTAGTCCTTAGTCTGAAGATCTGAGAACCAGCAGAGTCAATGGTATATGCCCCAATCCAAGTCTGATTCTGAAGGCAGAAGACTGATGTCCTAGCTCCAAGACAGTCAGGCAGAAACAGAAAATTCTCTCTTCCTCTACCTTTTTGTTCTATTCAGGCTTTCAATAGATTGGATGAAGCCCACCCACAGTGGGGAGAACCATCTGTTTTCCCAGTCTACCAACTCAGATATTATTCTCTTCCAGAAACACCCTCACAGAGACAACCAGGACAGTGTGTTTTGGGTTTTTTTGTTGTTGTTTTTGGGGGGGGGTGCTGGGGAAGGAGGGGGGTGCTGGGGAGGGGCAGAGGGAGAGAGAGAGAGAGAGAGAGAATCTTCAGTAGGCTCCATCCCCAGCGCACAGCCCAGATGGGGGCTCGATCTCAAAACCCTAAGATCATGACCTGAGCTGAAATCAAGAGTTGGATGCTCAACTGACTGAGCCACCCTAGTGCCGCATCCAGAACAATGTTTTAACCAAGTATCTGGACACCCCATGGCCCAGGAAAGTTAACACATAAAATTAACCATCACACCACTTTATGTACCGTTCCCAAATTTAGTTGATGGTTGAGTATGTGTACCATTCCCAAATTTCAATGGATATCTTTCTCACTATTTACCTTTGAACACCTGGGGGGAAAATAAACATTATTTGATTTGCCAACTTTGAATGGTGACCTTTGATCCCATCTATTAAAGATGAGGAAATTTGTATACTTATTACTACCTACCTTCTTACTCAGCTTCTGACCCAACTTTTTTTAATTATATCATTTTTATGTTATCAAAACATATAATATTTACTTTCTTTTCTATCACTTTAATCTTCAAGTTTGCTTTAATCTTTGTTATACTGTTAACTAGAGTTAATGATCACTGCCAACACCTATGCCTTAGCTTTCCCTGTTCCCGGTTATCTCTTCCTGGTTAAATTTTTCCCTAGTATATTACTTACGAAGGGCTCCTAGGGACAATTTCTTTGAGTCCTTGAATGTTAAAAATTATTTGTCTTTTTCTTTTATGTCTGAATGTTTCCTTCTTATTTTATTTTATTTTATTTATTTTTAGAGTGGGAGAGGCAATGAGAGAGGGGGTGGAGGGGCAGAGGGAGCGGGAGAGAGAGAATCTTAAAACAGGCACCACGTCCAGAGCCGAGTCCAATGTGGGGTTCGATCTAACAACCCTGATATCATGACCTGAGCCGAAATCAAGAGTCAGACGCTTAACCAGTTTTGGCCACCCTGGTCCCCCAAGGTCACATTTCCTTAATGTCTTCTAGTACTGACTGCTGCTGTGAAGAAGTCTGAGGTCATTCTGAGTTTTTTCTTATAAATGACTTAATCTTTTTGGTTGGACATCCAGAGGATTCTTTTTTAAACCTTTCAAGTCCACTAAGTTTACTGGGATATATCTAAATATTTAGTATTATGGATCAATTTTTCCCAGAAGGCAGTGTATTCTTTTGACAGGTTGATTCCAGCTTTTTTTTCCTCAAAAATATTTTCTTGAATTGTTATTATTTGTCCTGTTCAACTATTTGAACTTTCATTTTTGGACACTGCAGTTATGCTTACAGTGAATCTCCTTTCTCTGTTCTTCCCTTCTATCATTCTCTCTCTAGCCGTTTCTAACACTTTGTCTCCATTTCCTTCCATCCACTTTTATGCTTTCTAATCTCTGTGCTCCTGGGCCAGCTGTGTCTGTTCTCCCTGTGCTGTTCAGTTTTGCTTTAAGAAGGTTAATTTATTCGTTTACATTTTTTGATAAGATATATTTGGTGTTGGTTCTGTCCTATTTATTTTGTGTTTTCTCTTTTTCTGTCTCAAGATGATGCATATGATCTATTTTCTATGTTTTGTGTGTTTCTTTTAATAGGTAGCAAGATTTCTTTTTTTACCCCCCGAGTTTACCCTTATAACTTTATAGTGTGCTCTTAATCTCTTACTTCTTTAGACAGTATTTATTAGTTCCTTACTATTATATATACATTTCTATTAATCAAGTTTCTCGAGAGAAGCAGAACAAATAGGATATAGAGAAAGAGAACCAGTAGTAATATATATATTGGTATATTGCTTTCATTCTGATATGATGGTTATACTTTTTTCTTCTACTTGTTCCCTGAGTTCCACCAGCTTATGTCTTATGTATTCCTGTTCCTCAATCTTTCTTCCCAGAGTTATTGCATCTCTGCTTTGAGCTCTTGCTTCGAGGGACTAATTGCCTTTTAAAGTTATCGCTTTTAATTCATGAAGTACTGCAATTCAGCCATTCTATGGAAACATTTTTCTTTTGTGGTTATTGATTACCACTTTTTTTTCTGTTTCCTCTTCTTCACATTTTTAATTTTTTTTTCTTGACATATGCTTTTATAGATCCTGTATGTTTTCTTTTTTTTTTCCCCTTACTCATCTCTGAAACAGACAAATTACTCCTGGACCAGCTATGTGTAGGACATTATGTTGGGGAGGAACTCAAGCCATGTTCCTGCCCAGCTGGGGTTTTTCTTACAACCTACAGTTTTGTTTGTAGGTTTTGGTGGTTTTTTTTCATAATGCCAAATCTCTTTTCTCCTGTTGCTACAGAGACAGACTGTTTCCTCCATGAGAACTTATCCCATCAATGCACATACCCTGTTCCCACGGTTGCAAACAAAGGATTTAACTTTTGTGCTTCATGGTGCCTCCCTCACTTTGATAAGTAAAATTTGCTGGCTTTACTTATTTTCACAGTTGCATTTTTCTCTATATATCCTTTCATGCTCATAGCTGATTGATCGCAACTGCTTTTCACAGTCCCTCTACTATTTTATGATCTGGCATTTCTGCTGTCTCCTAATTTCTCTCTCTCTCTCTCTCACACACACACTTTTATTTTTTGCTCATTTTCTCTTATGCTTTTGGATTATTTCCTGGAAAATAAGAGCAACATGCCAAGTCTACACCACCAACTTCAAACTCTGGAAAATTGGTTCATATTATAACAAAACCTTATAAATACATGATGTATAACTTATATCTGTGCCCAAGTTATACACATTAATTTAAGTGCCAATTTCATTTAAATTTTTTTACCTTGGAAGGCTTTTATTCTTATTCCATCTGTCCTACTCTTGGGCCATACTGTTCTATAGCTCTTCTTTGTAAATTCTTTCTCAACTAACAAATTTACAATTGTGGACTTTTCTTTTTCACTGCTTTCTGGCATTTTCATTTTAAAATACAAAACAGTATTATTTATGGTGCTAGATTTAACTAACTTAACTTCTTTGCAGAAGTGTCTTAGATTGACCCTTGTGGGCACGTAATGTGACCCACAGGGTCTAATACACCAGCTGTATACCTCAGGATTCCTCAGGCTGCTAGGTTTTAGGAACAAAAATCCCCTCTGAGGACGACTGAGTATTTTGGATGCCATGATTGAGTATGCCTGATGTTAGGATAAGTGCTAAAGACACAAGTCACCCTGTGCTTAGTCTGTGCTACAGGTCATGTGCCTCATTGACATTTGAGAGTCACTTGCTAAGTATTCTCACCAGCTCCTGAAGACAGGGTGCCGTGTCCAATACAAAGACTTTCTCATGGAAGGTGGAAAGCACTAGAGAGCTAGGCTGCTAGTAGACTCCCTTGAGATGGACTTAACCTGAAAGAGTGTAATCCTATGGGGGCTGGCTCTCTCCTCTCCTGTGGAAGCAGCACTTTCCATTAGTGGGTTATCCTTTGGTTGTAAGTTCCGTCACAAGTACTTTTTACTGATAAAACAGAGAAGATGGAATAATTTGTTCTTTTTACAGATGATACCAGATTTAAGAGCAGAGACTGTGTCTGTGGTTTCCACCTCTTAACTGTTGGAATGGAACGAAACATTGGAGATTATTTTAGGGAGAACAGCTTCTTCAGGAAGTCAGTGATGACCAAAAAATTAAGGTAGCAGCAAAGAGTGGCTTCAGTTGGTTGTGACAGTGGCTTGAAATCCAGGAGAAAGGAAACCACAGTAACCAGCGTGAGGGAAACCCATCGTGGCAAAGCACCTGCACCACCTTATTCTGATCAGTGTGAGGGGGGAATTTCTGAGGCAAATCCCTTGCCTATTTTTCCTTCTAGGTCATGATTGCTTGGGACACTTTCAGAGAAAGAAGACTCTTGAGAATGGGGAGAGTGTGTGCTCCAGGACTTGGGTAGCTGGGTAGCTTTAATGACTAGCTTCTTATAGAATGGAACACGGGAAGAACTTGTTGGAGGTCCCACCAATTGATTATTCATGGAAGTCACTCCACAGGACCTCTATTTTGGCCCACACTTCTTTCCCTTTTTGTAGTTAAAACACCTCTCTGGAGAATGATGCCTGAGGCAAAGAGAACTTGGGGGAACTGTCCTCCCCTGACACCACCACTGCCCCACCCCTGCCTGTGCCCGCACCCTGCCATATGGTCTCAAGGGGATGTCAGTCAAGGTGCCTGGCCCAGGATAGCCTCTTCAGCTGGTCTAGGAGCTATAGCCCTGGGTACACATAAGTAATTGACTTTGTTCTGTCCTATAGCATTGAATTCAAGTATGTTCTTAGCTCAAGCCATGTTATCTTGGGAAAGCTAAGAGCAAAAGATGAAGTTTTTCCAGGCCTAAAGTGCTATATATTAAACCCTAGAAATCACAGTGTGCAGAACATAACTCTACCATGGGGTGCGTTTGGTTTGGATATGACAGCCTTCAACATATTAGACAGGTTGTTTCTCAGACTTCTAGCCTCTGCCACATAAATACAGGCCGGAGGGATGCAGCTGAGCTTTCAGAAGCTCTGATGTGACCCTTGTCAACTCAAACCACTGTCTTCTGAGGATCTGGGTCCAGAAGTTTTGACTTCCCTTTGTCTTTGGAGAATATTGTAGATCTTTCTGCAGAGTATCCTGACTGTGCTAACTTCAGTCTATATCCTTTAAAAAAGTAAAATTTTGATTTATCCAGGTGGTATCTGTGTCTGGGCCTTCATGGAGCCAAGTCTACTGTTGACATTGGTCAATAAACTAGTCACACACCCTCACCCCCACCCCATGAGACAGACATGTAACCAAAGCTTAGCAACCTGGATTCTCTTTCTCGAGAACCTGAAGCCTAAGTTAAATTACAGAACATAGGGTGGTTGGAACTGAATTGTTTTGATAATGGTACCTTGATGGAATTGTCTATGTCTGGGGCACCCGACTGACTCAGTTGGTGGAGCATGTGACCCTTGATCTCATGGTTGTGAGTTCAAGTCCCCCTGCCCTCAGGGGTAGAGTTTACTTCTTAAAAAAAGAGAGAGAGAAATGATCTGTCTCCACTTCTTAGATTGTTTTTCTTTCCCCCCAGCATAGTGGTTTTTTTAAAGTTTTTATTTTAATTCCAGTTAGTTAAAATACAGTGTTATATCAGTTTCAGGTGTACAATACAGTGATTCAACACTTCCATGTAACACCCTCTGCTCATTATGGCAAGTGCACCCCTTAATCTCATTACCTATTTAACCCATCCTCCTCCCACCTCCCCTCTGGTAACCATCAGTTTGTTCTCTATAATTAAGAGACTGTCTCTTTTCTTTTCTTTTCTTTTCTTTTTTCTTTTCTTTTTAAGTAGGCTCCATACCCATCTCATGACCCTGAGATGAAGAGTCCCGTACTCTACCCACGGAGACAGCCAGGCACCCAAAAGACTGTTTCTTGATTTGTCTCTCTCTCTTTTTTCCCTTTGCTTATTGGTTTTCTTTCGTAAATTCCACACATGAGTGAAATCATATGGTATTTTGTCTTTCTCTGACGGACTTATTTCACATAGCATAATACCCCCTAGCTCCATCCAGGTCATTGCAAATTGGAAGATTTCATTCTTTTTATGACTGAATAATATTCCACTACATGTGTGTATACATATACATATACCATATCTTCTTTATCCATTCATCTACTGATGGACACTCGGGCTGCTTCTGTATCTTGGCTATAGTAAATAATTCTGCTATAAACTTAGGGGTGCATGTATCCTTTGAATTAGAGTTCTTGTATTCTTTGGGTAAACCCAGTAGTGCAGTCATAAGGTAGTTCTATTTTTAACTTAAAAAAATTTATTTATTGGGCGCCTGGGTGGCTCAGTGGGTTAAAGCCGCTGCCTTCGGCTCAGGTCATGATCCCAGGGTCCTGGGATCAAGGCCCACATCGGGCTCTCTGCTCGGCAGGGAGTCTGCTTCCTCCTCTCTCTCTGCCTGCCTCTCTGCCTACTTGTGATCTGATCTCTCTCTCTGTGTGTGTCAAATAAATAAATAAAATCTTAAAAAAAAAAACTTAAAAAAAATTTATTTATTTATCCTAGAGAGAGAGTGTGTATGCAAGAGCACATGAGTGAGGAGAGGGGCAGAGGGAGATAATCCCCAAGCAGACTCCCCGCTGAGCACAGAGCCGGATGCCGGGCTTGATCCCACAACCCCAAGGTCACAACCTGAACTAAAACCAAGCGTCAAAACTTCAACCCACTGAGCCACCCTGGCGCCCCTCTATTTTTAACTTTTAGTGGAAGCTCCCTACTGTTTTCTACAGTGGCTACACCACTTTGCATTCCCACCAATAGTGCACAAAGGTTCCTTTTTCTCCACATCCTCACCAACACCTGCAATTTCTTGTGCTACTGATTTTGGTCATTCTGACAGGTGAGAGGTGCTATCTCATTGTAGTTTTGATTTGCATTTCCCTGATGAGAAATGATGATGAGCATCTTTGCATGTGTCTTTTGGCCATCTGGATGTCTTCTTTGGAGAAATGTCTGTTCATATCTTCTGCCCATTTTTTATTGGATGTTTTGGGTTTCAGGTATTAAGTTCTGTAAGTTCTTTATATAGTTTGGATTCTAACCCTTTATCAGGTATGTCATTTGCAAATATCTTCTTTCATTTCATAGGTTGCTTTTCAGTTTTGTTGATTGTTTCCTTTGCTGTGCAGAAGCTTTTTATCTTGATGAGGTCACGATAGTTTATTGTTGCTTTCATTTCCCTTGCCTCTGGAGATATATCTAGAAAGAAGTTTTTATGGGTGATGTCAAAGAAGTTACTGCCTGTGTTCTCTTCTAGGATTTTTATGATTTCAGGTCTCACATGTAGATCTTTAACCCATTTTGAGGGTTGTTTTGTTTTGTTTTGTGTATGGTGTAAGAAAGTGGTCCAGTTTCATTCTTTTGCACGTTGCTGTCCAGTTTTCCCAGCACCATTTGTTGAAAACACCATTTGTTGTCTTTTTCCCATTGCATATTCTTTCCTGCTTTATCAAAGATGAATTGGCCACATAATTGTGGGTTTATTTCTGGATTTTCTATTCTGTTCTATTGATTTATGTGGCTCTATTTGTGCTGGTACCATACTGTTTTGATGACTACAGCTTTGTAATATAACTTAAAGTTTGGAATTCTGATGCCTCCAGCTTTGCTTTTCTTTTTCAAGGTTGCTTTGGCTATTTGAGGTCTTTTGTGGTTCCATACAAATTTTAGGATTGTTTGTTTTAGTTCTGTAAAAAATGCTGTTGGTATTTTGATAGGGATTGCATTAAATGTGTGGATTGCTTTGGGTAGTATAGACATTTAACAATATTTGTTCTTCGAATCTATGAGCACGGAATGTCCTTCCGTTTCTTTGTGTCATCTTCAGTTTCTTTTGTCAGTGTTTTATAGTTCTCAGAGTACAGATCTTTCACCTGTTTGGTTAGATTAATTCCTAAGTATCTTATTATATTGGGTACAATTATAAATGGGATTGTTAATTTTTCTTTCTGCTACTTCATTATTATGTAGAAATGCAGCAGATTTTTGTATATTGATTTTGTACCCTGTGACTTACTGAATTTGTTTATCAGTTCTAGCAGTTTTTTGTTGGAATCCTACAGGTTTTCTATATATAGTATCATGTCATCTGCAGTGAAAGTTTGACTTCTTCCTTACTGATCTGGATGTCTTTTATTTCTTTTTGTTGTGATTGCTGTGGCTGGGACTTCCAGTACTATGTTGAATAAATGTGGTAAGAGTGGACATCCTTGTCTTGTTCCTGACCTGAGTGGAAAAGTTCTCAGTTTACCCCCATTAAGGATGATGTTAGCTGTGGGTTTTTCATATATGGCCTTTATTATGTTGAGGTATGTTCCCTCTAAACTTTGTTGAGGGTTTTTATCATGAATGAATGTTGTACTTTTTCTGCATCTGTTGAAATGATCATATGTTTCTTATACTTTCCCTTACTGGTGTGATCTATCATGTTGATTGTGAATATTGAACCACAACTGCACCCCAGGAAAAATTCCACTTAATTGTGGTGAATGATTTTTGTAATATATCATTGAATTCAGTTTGCCAGTATTTTTTTGAGAATTTTTGCATCTATGTTCATCAGAGATATTGGCCTGTAGTTCTCTTTTTTAGTGGTATCTTTATCTGGTTTTGGTATCAGGGTAATGCTGGCTTCATAGAACAAATTTGGAAGTTTTGCTTCCTTTCCTATTTTTTGGAATAGTTTAGGAAGAATAGGTATTTATTCTTCATGTGTTTGGTAAAATTTGCCTATAAAGCCATTTGTGTAAAACAGACTTTTGTTTCTTGGGAGTTTTTTGATTACTGACTCAGTTTCTTTGCTGGTTATCAGTCTGTTCATACTTTCTATCTCTTCCTGTTTCAGTTTTGGTAGCTTATATGTTTCTAGGAATTTGTCCATTTCTTCTAGGTTGTCCCACTTGTTGGCGTATGGTTTTTCATAATATTCTTTTTTAAAAGATTTTATTTTTAAGTAATCTCTACACCCGACATGGGGCTCGAATGCACAACCCCGAGGCCGAGAGTTGCGCAGTCCACTGACTGAGCCAGCCAGGAGTCCCCACAATATTCTCTTATGAATGTATTTATGTGGTGGTGGTTGTTATTGCTCCTCTCTCATTTGAAATTTTATTTGAGTCCTCTTTTTTTCTTGATAAATCTGGCTAGAGGTTTATCTATTTTAGTGATTTTTTTTTTCAAAGAATCAGCTCCTGGTTTCATTGATCTATTCTTTTTCTTCTTTTTTTTTTTAGTTTTAGTTTGTATATCATTTATATCTACTCTTTTCTTTATTATTTCCTTCCTTTTGCTGGTTTCAGGTTTGTTCATTGTTTTTTTTCTAGCTCCTTTAGGTGCAAGTTTAGGTTGCTTGAGATATTTCTTGCTTCTTGAGGAAGGCCTGTATTGCTATATACTTCTCTCTCCGAACCGACTTTGCTACATCCCAGAGGTTTTGGACTGTTGTGTTTTCATTTTCATTTGTTTCCATATACTTATTTCTTATTTCTTTCTTTTTTTTTTCAATGAAGCAAAAACGTTTATTCATTTTTGTGTTGCACAAGTGTAAGAACCACATAATCTGGATTGACTTTAAGTAATGATCATTTAAAAGATAGAAACAGAAATTATTACAGAAATTTTTTAATTGATTATTTGACAATTAGTACAATAATGAAGAAAACTGACAGTAGGACAGGCCAGTGGTCAGCCAACACAATACAACAGGTTAACAGATGCATAAAAATGATCAGTGCATATCATCCACCACCTTCCACATAACATCCTGCCTGGGTTTTGGGGGTGGGGGGTGCGGGGAGAAGGCAGGGGTAACACAAAAGCAGGTTGAATCAAACTAGCCCTAGTAAGTATATTATTTTATACTTCATTCTAAAATTACTGTGTGAATAGAGCATGTATTAATATGGTTCATGCAACCTGAGTTTTCCACCGAAGGTCAGGAACCCAACAAGGTAAATGCTCAGATTGAGGCAGATGCTGGAAGTAATTGCACTGCACACTATCTGGTTCCATCATGAACTGCACTAACTGGGCAATTATTTCAAAATAGACACCACAGATATAAAAGACATACACAGTAAAATATTTTTTTTTTCTAATTTAAAAAACATGTAGTACTATGGTGAGTGCTGTGAAAGGTGTAAGCCTGATGATTCAAAGACCTGTACCCCTGGGGCAAATAACAATAATTTAAAAAAAACACACACACATGTAGTAAATATAAATGGATTAGGTCAACGGTACTGACTTATAAATTCAACCAAATTGGAATACATGCTTAGTTTTTGGGGCACCAACTTCAGTCCTGGTTGTGCCACTTCACTGGAAATGCCCTCAGTGGGGCATTTCGTGCAAGGATGATTGGAAAATCAATTTACGTTGATTTACGTTCTCATGTCAGATCCTAGAGCTAAGGATCTAAGGATCTTCTGTAAGAACTCTAAGTTGGGGAAAATACGATTTGAGGAATAAGAGGCTGCCGCCCCTCACACAACCCCAGGTGACCAGCAGACAGCCTGCATCACACTTCAAGCTCCATTGATTTAAGTTGGGAGCTCCTTCCCCCTCGCTGTCATCCCACGACACTTGACATGGCCTCTGAAATACAAAACACAACCTGTCCCCTTTGTGGCCCCACCTGGCTAAGACTTCGGTATGGGCAGGACTGACTTTAAAGTTAATTAAAGAGCTCATCCGTTCATTCTAGAAAATAAATAACAGAAACAACGTGCTTCATCTGCCCAGGTTTGACGGACTTTGGTCATTTAGTAAATTCCAGACTGGCTCCCACTAGTGGTCAATAGAAGGCTTTGCATTTTGGGCCAGAAACCAAATTAGGTTAAATCAGGCCTTTGTTTTGGAAGTACGTTTGTTTATTTGAATTATGCTTATTTGTGTGCAAAGTGCCAGTTTTATAGACAAATCAGTAAGTAAACTTTAAAACCTGCTTTGAAGCACGGAGCCGGACCCCTCCCAAGGGCCTTGGAGTAACATTAATCCTTCCCCATTAGACTCACTCCAAGGCCCCCACACTTTGAGCCCTGACTGCCACGGTCACCGACAGCCAGCCTGCCTGCAAAAGCCCAACACGGCCAAGATCTTTCCTAAGAATCCAAGTAGCTTTCGTCTCTGATTCTTTCTAGATGAGACGACTAGCATCACTAACCAACAGGCTTGCTTATGAGGTAGCTACAGAGTTTTAACAACGTGATTAACAAACATAATGGATAATCCACGGGGCAGCTGGTTTGATACACTTCGAGTAGCTGATTTTTTTTTTTATGATAAAGAGGGAAAAAATCAGCAAAAAAAGAGCACATTTCATTCACTTAGAAGTCAGCATCCAAGGTAGAATACTCTGTTGGGCCTGACATCACTCCCATCCTCTGATACACGCCTCCTCTCTTCTCAAAGAAGTTAGTCTTCCCTTCCAGTGAAATATTCTCCATAAAGTCAAGTGGATTTTCTACTCTGGAAACCTTGCGAAAACCTAGCTCCCGCATAAGTCGGTCTGCCATGAATTCAATATACTGCTTTATTAACATGCAATTATCCCAATGAGCTTCACAGGCAAGGCCTCTCGGAGGAGCTCCTGTTTTGTCCTAATGGTATCGATAATTATTTCCTTCACTCTCCGCTCTGAAGGTTTATGGACCAGATGTTTGAACATCAGACAGGCAAAGTCACAGCGTAAACCCTCACCTCTGCTAAGAGGTTCACTGGAAACCGTGAGACCAGGCATCAGGCTGCTATCCTGGAGCCAGAATATCCACACAGAAGAACCAGCAAAGGGGATTCCTTCCATGGCAGCAAAGGCCACAACCCGTTCCCCATAGGCAGCTTCTTTGTCCCCAATCCAACGCAAGGCCCAATCTGCCTCCTTCTTTCCGCAAGGCATCGTCTGGATGGTGCTGAAGAGTAATTCCCTTGCTTTGGCATCTTTAATAGAAGTGTCGATGAGAAGACTATACATTTCAGAATGGTTGTTTTCCATGGCAGTTTGGAAGCCATGCAAACAGCGAGCTTCTCTAATCTGAACTTGGCTCCACTGTTCCACCCAGTTTTCATTTACTATACCATCCCCGGCCGCAAAGAAAGCCAGAACGTGGCAGTGTATAAAATCGCTTTCCTCAGGCTTCAGGGATTCCCAGTGCTGAATGTCCTTGGAAAGAGCCACCTCTCAGCTGTCCAAAGGAAGCCTCAGCTTTCTTACACATCTGCCAAAGATCATGGTACTCCATAGTGAAGATGACAAAGCGAGGAGGGTTTTCCCACAGGAGGGGCTTGTCCTTGGCACTGGGGTAAGTATCTTAGTTTTTGGCTCAGGGGGCTCCTGGTAGATCGTCCTGGTGGTCTTGCTGGCCAGCACGTGGTCCTCTGAGGGTGGGGGCATATTCTCCTTGTCCGCCAGGCCGAGCCCCTGCTGCTGGGGGTCCAAGATGATGGCCAGCGGGAGGCGGAGGGTGAACATGGCCAGTGAGGGGACCCAGCAGGTGAATCTGCTGGCAGGTCCTGGGACTATTTATTTTTCCTTTTATTTCCTGGTTGACCATTCATTGTGTAGTAGCATGTTATTTAACTTTCATGTATTTGTGGCCTTTTCAGATTTTTCTGGTGGCTGACTACTAGTTTTATAGCGTCATGGTCTGAAAAGATGCATGGTGTGACTTTGATGTTTTTGAATTTGTTGAGACTTGTTTTGTGGCCTAATATGCGATCTCTTCTGGAGAATGTCCATGTGCACTTGAAAAGAATGTGTATTTTGATGTTTTAGGATGCAGTGTTCTGAATACACATTAAATCCATCTGTTCCAGTGTGTCACTCAACGTCATTGCTTCCTGGCTGATGTTCTGTTAAGATGATCTGCCCATTGATATAAGTGGGGTGTCAAAATCCCCTATCGATTAGTTCCTTTATGTTTTTTATTGTTCTATGTATTGGGGTGATCCCATGTTGGATGCATAAATATTTACAATTGTTATATCTTTTTGTTGGATTATCCTCTTTATTATTATATAGTGTCCTTCTCTGTCTCTTGTTAGTTTTTGTTTTAAAGTCTATTTTGTCCGAAATAAGTATTGCTACTCTGGCTTTCTTTTGACATCCATTTGCATGATAGACGTTTCTCTATCCGTCCTCCCCCCCAACTTTTTTTAAAGATTTTATTTATTTATTTATTTGTGAGAGAGCGCACAAGCAGAGGGAGCAGCACACAGACGGAGAAGCAGTCTCCCTGCTGAGCAAGGAGCCCAACGTGGGACTTGATCCCATGACCCAAGCCAAAGGCTTAACCAGCTGAGTCACCCAGGCATCCCTCCATCCCCTCACTTTCAATCAACAGGTGTCTTTAGGTATAAAATGAGTCTCGTGTAGGTATCTGCTGCCTACATTCTAAGTGGTTTACCTTGTCTTTTGTTTCAATGAATGACCTTCCAATAATTTTTTTTTTGCCATTTTAGAGTTAATTTCTATAGCTTGAAACAAAAGAACCCTAACTGATATAGGCACTCAAGAAATGGTAAGATGGGACAACTTTTGTGTTAAGCCAGTTGACAAATGACACAAGAGCCCTTAAGTGGGGACTTGTGAATCATCAAAACTAATGCGTTAATTTGAGGCCCCATCTAATAAGTGCATTTTGTACCCTAAACTCCAGGAAAAGTAAAAATCAAATCAATTCACAAAATACAAATATTTTCTACCACTAAATCACTGAGGCGATTCCAAAGAATGTGCTTCTGGAACACATGGCAATCCCAAAAGAGTCGGCCTAAAAATGCTTTGAAGGCAGTAGACTAATGAAATACAGATATTTTTTCCAAATAAAGATACTCTTTCTTGGAAGCACACAAAATTAGTGTTTTGTAAATTTGCTGTTAAAAAAAAAACTCACATAACTCCGATTTTAGAAGTATGCATATTATCTGGAGCAAAACACGTGCCTCCATGTTCCTCATGAACACGTCCCTTTCACCTCTTTAGGATACTTGCAATGCAATGTGAAATATTTGAATTCAACCAATATGATTTTTCAAGTGCCTAGGATATATTTTACCATTATGGCTACAAAGAATGTCCAATCAGGTATTTAAATAATTATATATGCCCTTGGGCTATTTGTTCAACTATAAATTTAAGATATATCTGGGGCACCTGGCTGGAGTCAGTGGAGTTTGGAACTCTTTTTTTTTTTTTTAAAGACTTTATTTATTTGACAGAGAGAGAGAGATTACAAGTAGGCAGAGAGGCAGGCAGAGAGAGAGGAGGAAGCAGGCTCCCCACTGAGCAGAGAGCCTGATGTGGAACTCGATCTCAGGATCCTGAGACCATGACCTGAGCCAAAGGCAGAGGCTTAACCCACTGAGCCACCCAGGTGCCTGAGTTTGGAACTCTTAATCTCAGAGTTGTGAGTCCAAGGTTCAGGTTGGGTGTAGAGATTACGTAAAAATAAAATCTAAAAAAAAAAAAAAATTAAGATGAGGGGCACCTGGGTGGCTCAGTTGGTTAAACATCTGACTCTTGATTTCATCTTAGGTCATGATCCCAAGATCCTGGGATTGAACCCCAAGTTGGGTTCCCCATTCAGCTGGGAGTCTTCTTGTCTCCCTCTCCCTCTGCTCCTCCCCCTGCTCTCTCTCTTGTGCGCTCCCCCTCTCTCTAAAATAAATAAGTAAATCTTAAAGAAAAATAAGATATATCTTGCTCAGCAACGAGAAGTTGACATTTGACATTTGTGAGATCAGTCGGGCAGTAAGTAAAGGAAGTTAAGGCACGGATTGCTGATCTTATGGCTCTCACCACACCCACCAGCCTCATTATGGCAAAGAGGCAATCCTACTAGCCTCCAAAAGTGTCTTGAAAAACTGTCAACAATTTGTTTGCCATTGTAGCTATCACTGTACTTCTATTATTTAACCATTAAGAGAAAGTCCTTCTTATTTAAGGATACTTGGAGTAGAAAGAGGCTCCCTTATTAGACTTCAAGGATTAAATGGCAGAGAAACTACTTGTGATCAGACATCATTTAAAATAAATATATGTCTTAATTACATCAGTTTATTGAGCTGCACTGTGGGACTCATTTTTTAAGCTTTACCACTTTCCATTCTGCATCTTGCTCAGCAGCAAGGCAGTCAACACTTGTCCTTTATGAAGTTAGAAACCCAACATTCTTAAGATAAATGGTGGTGGTGAATTTGAATCTCTACATGGTAGGCAGAATAATGGACTCCCAGGGTACCATGTCCTAATCCCTGGAACCTGTGAATATGTTACATTACATGACAAAGGAGAATGGAGGTTGCAAATGGAATTAATAAAGTTGATCAGACGATCAACTCATCAGATGATCTTAAAATAGGGAGAGTATCTATGTAAACCAAATGTAATCACAGGGGTCCCTCTCAGTGGGAAAAGGAAGCAGAAAGAGTGGAAGAGTAGATAGAGATGTCACGGGCAGAAAAAAGACGTGACAGCAGAAGCAGGGTAAGGATGATGCCATTTGAGGACTCAACCCATCATTTCTAGCTTTGTAGATGGAGGAAGAGGGTAAGGAGCAAGGAATATAAACAGCCCCTGGAAGCTGGAAAAGGCAAGCAATCAGATTCTACCACAGGGCCCCCAGAAGGAAACACAGAACTGCCAACAACTTGAGTTGAGCCCTGGAGACCTGTGTTGGACTTCTCACCTACAGATTTGTATTGTTTAAGCCACCGCAATTGTGGTAATTTTGTATAGCAGCAGTCGAAAATCAATATGTCATTAATGTTATTTTAGTTTGTCATTTGTAGGTCAAGACTCAGTGGGAAAGATTTTGATAGATGATGGCATGGATTCCCTTACAATAAGAGAGAGAATTTTAAATTCTAAAAAGCCACCAAAGTCTACACAAAATTCATAGGTCCACTGGATGGGAACAGAGTTCATTGAGCTGATCTTCTGTTATTTTCTACCTACCAGTCTTTCCCCTCCTGCTTTATACTGACAGAGATCAAAAGGGGTCAGCAATTTTCTCTTTCACTCTTCTCCCAGAACCAACACCGCACTGAAATTTATGGGATGTCCAACTTCTGAAGTACATATTATCTTCCATGAAAGTAAAACTCTTAAAACCTTCGATTTATGTTAGCTCACCTCAGCAAAGCTAATGACCAAGAGAGAATTAGTGGAGCAAAGAAACAGATCAAAGCGAAACTGAAAGAGGGTTGGGGGGGTTGTTACATCGAATGTGTGGAAGCAAACCTGATAATTAAGGGGTATTATCTGTCTGTAGGAGAGAACACAGAGCAGACTCTGTGTCATGCCATACCTGAGCTGACATAATTCTTCATCTGCCTAATTCCTGAATTGCACCCAAGCTTTGTGAATAGAGGAAAAAAAAAATCCTTAACATAACCCAAGTAGCCTTGCTTCACTTGGTATGATTTGATTTTAGGCTATTGTCTTAAAATAATCCTTCCAGAGAAGAATGTGTTGGGCAAATCAACTCATGACTAAGTATGTATACATAGCCCCCCCCAGTGTGGTCAAGCACTGTGACATATGCTGCTCCCAAGAACAGTTTGTTAGAATTTGTTTGTTACCCATGCTTCACGGAACCACTAATATGTATTTCAAATTACTTTTTTAAAGTAAGATTTTTTTATTAAATATATTTTTTAATTTATTTGAAAGAGAGAGAGAATGCCCGCTGGTGGGGGGGAGGGCAGAGCAAGAGGGAGAAGCAGGCTCCCCGCTGAGCAGGGAATCCTGAGGCAGGACTCGGTCCCAGGACCCCTCGATCGCGACCTGGGCCGAAGGCAGGCACTTAAACTTAAAAGGCAGGCACTTGAGCCACCCAAGCGCCCCTAAAGTATGATTTTAAAAATAAGTTTATTCACATAGCGATTTCAGGGATTCCAAAAAGGGCCGCCTGTACCACATCTCCAGGGGACATCATTCATTGCATTAAATGACATCCATTGTATTCCATGTGAATGGTGCCCCCTGGTGTTTTACAACTCAGTGGCTTTGGATTTAAGGTCCTGATGCCTTCAGTATTTCTTACTCAAGCCCTCTTTGGATCTCTTGGACCCCATGGGCTCGGTTGCAGTGCTGATATAGTTTTATTTTGTGAGCTAGGTAATGTTATATGGACATTCAATTCATCATTATTGGACTTTCTGCACTTCCACAATTCTATTTCACAATAAAAAGGAAAGAAATGGTAGCTATTTTTTAAAAAGATTTTATGGATTTATTTGACACAGAGAGAGAGAGATCACAAGTAGGCAGAGAGGCAGGCAGAGGGAGAGGGGGAGGCAGGCTCCCTGCTGAGCAGGGAGAGCGATGTGGGACTTGATCCTAGGACCCTGAGATCATGACCTGAGCCGAAGGCAGAGGCTTAACCCACTGAGCCACCCAGGCACCCCAAAATGGTAGCTATTTTGAGTGTTATTTAAATGTTAATTTTATGTGATGGTCCCTTAAGCTTTACCAGAGCCCCTACTAAATAAAGAGTCTATATGGTAGATGACTTAAAAGCCGAGTAGTTCCATTTTGTAGTAAACTGGTGACGTTCTAACACCTGTTGCAGGAGGAAGCAGTCTACACGGAGCCTCCTGGTTGTTAAACCCCATTCTGCTCATGGTCCAGAGAGCTGCTGCAGGAAGTGAGGAAGGTAGGAGGAATTCAGTGGGGGCCACCCTCCTTGAACTAAAGTAGCTCTGCTCCTGTTTTGTACACACAGGGCTCCCATTTTTCTTTTAGGGTATATGGCGAAAGGGAAGTTTGAAAACCACAGATTACATATTCAGAACTCGGGCCTTATCATTTCAGCGTGTCCAAGCCCTGGTAAGCTGGTTTACATGACAACAGTCATAAGGAAAACACCAGGCGATTCATATCGTTCTGGCATGTCTTTACATTCCTTTTCAAGTTATATACATTCTGCTTGGATAAAATAGTTTTATAGTTCAGTGTGTTTACTATTTATCTTGAGATAGTTTGGTTGCTTCCTAATGACTGCTAAGGTGGATTCAGATTTTACTTGTGAAAATTCCAAAATCACAAAAGGTATTTGATTGCTTCCTGTTGAAGTCCTGGCATATGGAATCTCTAGCTTTCAAACAAATGTCCTGCATGTCACCATTCCTTTTCAGTATTACATTTCTTTCCAAGTTAGTCAATTTTGTTTGGGACTTTGTCTACTAACTGCTCATTTTTTTTGCTCTGTAAACAGCAGAGGAACAGATGAAGAAAACTTTAAAAATTAATGTTCATTTGCAAGTAAGGTAATAATCCTCCTTCAGTCTTTCTTTTAGAAACAGGAAAGTAGAGAGAGATGAAAGCTGGTAATAGAGAAAGCAAAGTAAAAACAAATGGTTCTAGCTGGGTAACCACCAAGGTGCATTCAAGAGCACCAGGGAAATGTGAAATTTCTACCAATGTCTTTCTGGTGGAGTAGTGGGAAAATTAATGGCTTGACAACCCCTGCACTTCTCTATTTTTGATTAAATGGTAAAAAGCTACAGAGGGCATTCTATGCATTAATTACATTAAATATTTTTTTTAAAGTCACAGCTGAAATGGACACCCAGAGATTTGCCAGTGATGTGAGTCCATGTAGGATTTTGGAACAATTTTTGAGGAAAAAGCCTACAAATTCCCCTTAAACTACAACAACACAATTGCAGGACTCACCTGGTTCCCAGTTAATGCTGGCTTTGGTTACCTTCTTACTGCCATTACTCAGGGATCTAAACAGCAAGAAGAAATGTGTACCAAAAAAAGCTGTGCTTGGTAGGAAAAATGATGACCCGTTCATACATAAATTGGAGCAGGTTTTTTATATGTATTTCATATATACAAGTATATATGCATGTATATACCTGTGTATATGTATATAATACATATAAAAAGCCTTGGAATTATACTTATCCTTATGACAATCACCCTAGTCAATGGAAGCAGTGGCAGGCCCCAAAAATTTGGATTAAAAATTCATGACAGCCCCATTCTTCAATGTCAACTAACTTTACCATTAAAAAAAATCCCGATTTTAGCACCAGCAAGAAAGGCCAGTTTTAGAACATCATCTCACTTCAATTTAAGGACGAAATTCAGTATTTCCCATCTTGATAATTAATTCACTCAGTGCAAGTGAGCAAGAGCATAAGCAGGGAGTAGGGGCAGAGGGAGAGGGAGAAGCAGATTCCAGAAGCAGGCTCCTTCCTTGCTCAGGGAGTCCAATGCAGGGTTCAATCTCAGTGCCCCGGGATTATGACCTGAGTCAAATGCAGACATTTAACTGACTGAACCACCCAGGCACCACTTTAGGGCTTTCTTTATTTTTTTTTAATTTACTTGACAGAGAAAGAGATCACAAGTAGGCAGAGAGGCAGGCAGAGAGAGAGGAGGAGGCAGGCTCCCCACTGAGCAGGGAGCCCTATGCAGGCCTCAATCCCAGGACCCTGAGCCACCCAGGCACCCTAGGGCTTTTTTTTTTTTTTAAAGATTTTATTTATTTATTTGACACAGAGAGAGAGATTACAAGTAGGCAGAGAGGCAGGCAGAGAGAGACAGGGAGAGGAGGAAGCAGGCTCCCTGCCGAGCAGAGAGCCCGATGCGGGCCTCGATACCAGGACGCTGAGATCATGACCTGAGCTGAAAGCAGAGGCTTTAACCCACTGAGCCACCCAGGCGCCCTAGGGCTTTCTTTAAAAACAAATTTCAGGAGCGCCCGGGTGGCTCAGTTGGTTAAGTGGCTGCCTTCAGCTCAGGTCATGATTTTTGGTCCTGGGATCCAACACCATGTCTGAGCCCCACGTTGGGCTCCCTACTCCTCAGGGAGCCTGCTTCTCCCCTCACTGCTCCCCCTGCTTGTGCGCTAATAAATAAAACCTTAAAAATAATAATAAAACCAAATTTCAGTTGCACCCATAAGGGCTAATTCCCTAGTTGAGGATATTCAAGACACATAAGTACTAAGGAGGATTAAGAAACAGAAGAGTTCCTGATGTGACTCATTCCAAGGAAACGAGGCTTTGGAAAAATGTTTTGTCAGTTAATAAACCCAGTAGAAAACTAGTCTGGGGGATTTTCAAATTTTAGCATTTAAAGAAATGAGAAAGATAACAGTACGAGCTTGTGCTCTGAAATCAGATATGGGCGTGAATTCATTCTTTGACCAAATTACTTTTGTTTCAACTGAAAAATAGGCCACATGAGAATAGCTACTCATAAAGCTGTGAGGAAATGAGAATACATGCATAAGCCAATTAATGAACTGCAGTATATTGCACTGTACTGGACAGTTTAAAAGTATTATCTCCTTTAATCCTCATTGCTCTTCGAGACAGCCATTAGTCCTATATTGAAGGTGAAGTCTAAAGGTTAAATTCCCAAGGGGAGCCAAGATTCTATCTCAAGAATAAGATTACCACCCAAAGCTTGTTTTCTTCTGCAGTACACAATCCTGAACTACTGTAAAATGTGCATTTCTCTTATGTCAGGGATCCTTTAAATTTTTATTGAGTATAAGCTTTTAATAAGGCTATAGCAAATAAACGTTTATGAATTAAACAATGATTTTACACTAAGCAACTTCTTCCAATTCTATATCAAAGGTTTCCATAATTTATTTTCAGTAACCTTTATACTAACTTGAAACAAGCCAATTTAGGAAATTACCAAACCACCTCATTGGATATATTACAGAAATTTACATATTGTATTGCAGTATTTGGCTCATTTTTCTGGGAATCATTGTCCCACAAAGTACACTTTCCAAGACTGAGGAAAGTAGAAGTGCTTTCATAATATTCATGTCATTGCTTGTCACAACATAACATATAAAGACGCAACCTATTTACAGAATATGGACTTTGGTATCTAATATCCTCAAAGTTGAATCATTAAAAGATTATCTGGTAAAGTGAAAGCTGATCATGTAAGTTTGTAAGTATTCAAGTATGTTAAGTATCCTTGTCTATTTCTAGAATGTAAAATAGAAATAACTTCTGCATGCTTAAAATTGTGCTACTTATGTGCAATTTTCCTATTCCAATACAACTAGCATGTAAGAGGTCATTTCTTGATTTCTCTCTATACATTATTGCCACCACCGCTCAATGTGCAGCAGCTAGACAGAAGAAAGGCCATGTTTTGGGCCAGAGTTTAAAGAAAAATTAAACAATTTACAATAGAGTAACACAGTCGGAATCACCTAACAGACACAGGATTCCACTTCATTACTAACAAATGTAATTGAACTGGGGTGTCCGGGGGGCTCAGTCATTAAGCATCTGCCTTTGGCTCCGGTCATGATCCCAGGGTCCTGGGATCGACCCCAGCATCAGGGTCCCTGCTCGGCGGGAAGCCTGCTTCTCCCTCTCCCACTCCCCCTGCTTGTGTTCCCTCTCTCGCTGTTTCTCTCTGTCAAATAAATAACATCTTAAAAAAAAAAATTTAATTCAACTGAACAAGCTCACTTGAGCCCCCGTGACCTCTCCATTGTTCCCAGTATTCTTCTAGATTTGTAAATTAAAAAAAACACCTAGTTCAACTAGTTGTAGGTTTGCAAACTGTAACTCCTCTGTCCATAAAACGTTGTGTATCCGCTGAGAAAAATTAGCTGATTGTAATTTATAATGTCTAGTAGTGGGAAGCCCATTTATAGGAATTGGTTCTGACTTAGTGGGGGGGAAAAAAAACACAACTTCTTGAAAAGGTAAAATAGCTTAAAGCATTTAATATCTAAACAAATCAATCTGTTAACAGTAGTCACAAAATATGCTTAATATAGAAACCCACATTTATGTCTTTAAGAAAAAGTGTAAATTGTATTTTACCTCAAACATAAATTAACCCACTTAAAGACTCTGCAGCGGTCAAAATCATGGTGAATTTTAAACAACTTCAGAATAAAATAACCTTAAGTACTTTATACTGCTTTATATCTAAAAAATGCTTACAACTTCCCATAAAAATAGTCTGAGGCAACTATTTTTTCTTTTATTCTTTAACAGACATGTTCAACATTATGGGCAACATTCTTAAAACCTTAAGCTTCAGACTTTCAGACATTCAAATACTATGGTCCCCTTTTCTTGATGTGGAGGTTTATTCAGCTAGGAAAAAAAAGAGAGAGAGAGAAGCATGGTAGACAATACATTTTCACCAAATTGAAAGTAGTACAAAAGTTTTAAGATTCTACAGAACTACACATCGTACCTAATGGATCATTAAAAATAGAAGACAGTATTTTCTTCAGCAAATAGAACAGCATACTAGTATGCTGTTAATGCATACATTTTGATATGTACTGTCATTCATAAATTATTTACAACTTCTACTGTGTGAAGAGAACTAGAATGTAAATCTGCAAAACTGGAAAAAAGCAATACAAAATTTGTGAAAGCCTGTGTTTTGTATTATACAAAAGTAAGCCAGTTTTTCTCTTCAAATACCAGACATTATATGCAGTGGTATTTTGGATGTATTATAATAACTCTTGAGGATGTTTTAACGCTGGCGGTAAGTTTACAGGCCTTGACTCTTCATCAAGGAGTACCAGATCTTCTATCTCGCTGCCTCTGTATTTCCTTTTACATATCTTGACCACCACCTTCTTCTTGAGAAATAACTTCAGTGCTTCTCTTGATGCAACAGCTTTTGCATTTTCTTTGCTTTTTCCACAGCCAGTGCCCAAATACACAGACTTGCATCTCAATTCACAAACAATACTTTCTTGAGAGCTTTTATTTTGAGGCAGATCTGCTAGTTCTTTTAGTGGAACAAAAAACACATCCAGTGTTGCCTTCAGAGCTTCAATAGCTGCGTTTAGGAGCTCGCCGTGATTCACATTGGGACTAAAGCCACCAACAGCTACCAATTTCCACGCCACCGTCTTATACAGTCTGTTGAAAAAAGGTTGTTTCTGCTTCACATCTTCATTGGTTAACTTGCAACAAGAAAATTTGACAGAACTCTCGCTGGACTGTGAAGTACTTTTAGAAGGCAACTGTGATGTGCTAGTCTGAGAACCACTCTTGGAAGCCAGCTGGGACACGCTGGCTAAGGAAGTGCTTTTGGAAACTAGAGATCCACTGGTTTGAGAGCTGCTCTTGGGCACTAACAGTGATGCTGCTACCTGTGAAGTGCTTTTGGAAGTCAGCATCGATGTACTTGTCGACGTGCTGCTCTTGGGAGTTAGTAAGGACGTGCCTGATGAGGAACTATTTTTAGAAAGGGATGCTGAAACACTTGCCTCTGAACTAGTTTTGGAAGTTAACCCACCTGAAGCTGTCTCTGAACTAGGTTTAGAAGACAACAGCGGCAACTCTCCTTCTGAGCTTCCAGAGGAGCCCAACAAAGGCACCTCAATCTCTGAGATGCTTTGAGAAGCTGAGACTGAAGAGCCTTCCAAAGCACTCTTTTTAGGTGATCCGCTTTGTTGTCTGGAATCAGTAGACTGGGTCACGTGACTATTCACACTGGATTTCAACAACGAAGAAACAATCGATGCTGAACTATGTTTCTCTGGAGCTTCCGATTCAGAAGCTTTTCCAGACCCTGCCACTGTTACCTGAGAGGAAATGCTGCTGCTACTTTGGCTGGAAAGAGACCGATCTCCATCACCTGTAGAGCTATTCTGACTCGAGGTGCCAGAGCTGCGAGTGGAGTTCCCACTACTCTCTGATTTCGCAGATGCCCCTGTACATGCGGAGCTGTTTTCCTGCTGAGCCGACGCACAATCTGTTTTGGCAGAAATTTTTGCGTGGTCTTGCTCAACTGCAGAATTGTTTTTTCCTTCGAGGATTCGTTTCTTCGCAGGCTCTTCTACCCCTTCTAAAAAGAAGGAAAACAGACATGTGACTCTAAGTCTAGCTCATACATATCAGCTGAAAATTTACAAGACACATACTTGTTAAAATAAAGGCACAAGGCAAAAATATTTCAACACTGGTAATTTCTTTAAAAAGTGTGGAATAACTTCAATAATTTCTTTAAACAGGGTTGGATGACATCATTTAATTTCTAACATTAAAAAAATCAACAGCACAGACAACATTTGACACTTGAATACCTAAAGCAATGAAAGGAAACTATCAAAACCAGGGCCTAAAACACACAGACACATAATGTAGGTTTAACATTCCAACTTGATTAATAACGTTGTAAAGATTCTAGCTTGTTAAAAAATTAGTAATTAACAGTTAATTCCTAATGATATCAAACTTATGTTCTAAACTCCTATGTATGTTCACATCTATGATCTGCTAACCATTGCTACTCGATATCCCTCTTTTCTTCACCTTGGCAACCAGTTCGTCTCTTGTTGTATGGATTGGAGCATCTGTCACTTTGATGCCTTCAGCCATACTAAGTATTTTATCCATAACTTTTTGTGGGTACCTGAAAAAGAAAAAGACGCTTTTAAAAAAATGTTTTGTCTTGCTTTTTTTAAGCTGCTACTTCGGGAGCGCAGAAACAGGCCACAGGAACTGCATTTCCTGGTTGTAATCAAGAAAGTGTACCAACGGCCAGGAACTTTCGGTTTCCTGGAACCCCAGAAACAAATGCTCCAGGGCCCGGGAGGCGGGGTCCTTCCTCGCCGATCCTCAAACTCGGCGTCCACCACGAGAGCGTCGTCAGCCAACCACCCAGCCGCCGCCCCCCACCCGCCCGGGCCGGCTGTTCATCATGTCGGCTTCTGCTGGAGACGCCCTTCCCACCCTTAGAGGGCGGCCAGTCCCGCAGATTCCCGCGCTTCCCCACTTCCCCCTCCCCGCGGGGGCCCCGGGCCCCAGTCCGGGGGCGGGAGACGAAACGCCGAGGGCTGGTCGGCGACGCTCGCTCGCTCACCGGCACCCGAGGAAGACGTGGTTCGCCCAGGCCATGGAGAAGGAGACGAGCTGCTGCAGCTGCCGACTGCGGGTCCCGCTCTCGGCGTCCGCGGCTTCCTCCGCGTCGGGGGCGGCCGCGCCGCCGGTCGGGGCCAGGTCGCCGGCGTTGCGGAGCAGAAACTCGCGGCGGTGGCGCCAGTGTTTGTCAGTCTCGCCGTCGCAGCGCAGCGCCTCCACCCAGGCGGCCGCCCGCGGGTTCTGGCTCAGGTACTCCGACACCTCCTGCGCCATGTTGGGCCTGCGGGTCGCGGAGGCCGCGAGCAGACGCTGCACCGGGGAAGAGGCGGGCTGCGCGGGGGCGAGCGGCCCTGTCACTGCGGCCTGCACCGGCGGCCCTCCAGAGAACGCCCCTCGGGAGGCCCAGACGCCAAACAACAGCGCCGGCAGCAGCTGCACCGCCCACTTCCGCCCGCCGCCGGCTCCGGCCCTTTTATAAGCTCGCCGCCGCCGAGCGCCCGCGCGTCCTTCCGGCGCGAGCCGCCT
>LNAC01000061.1:393689-422392 GCA_002007465.1 Ailurus styani | reverse complement strand
CTCCCCGCCTCCGTCCGTCCGTCCGTCCGTCCGCGGGCCCGCCGGCGGCGCGGGGCGTGGAGGCGGGGGGACGGCGGGGGGCGGGGCCTAAGTCCTCGCGGACCCCGAGGCGCGAGTCGGAGGGAGGTGTGCGCGCCCGCGGCCGCGGATGCTGCTTTTTAACGGGGCCGCAGTCCACAAAAGCTCGCCTCCATCTTTTGCTCGCGTCGGAAAACCGCTTGCAGCGCGGTTTCCATTGTAGACGAGCGCAGCCTTCAGAGGCCGCCCGGGACGCGGGGCACTTAGGAGTGTTCCGGAGTTCACATGTTGAGTAGTAATAACGATGAGAGGAATCCAGGTCGCTGTTGCCCGTGGAGTCGTCTTTTTTGAAATGCGCCCTTGCCCCGCAGTGGGGTTCGATCCCGGCTTCCTCGCGCGGGGTTTCGGTCAATAACTGCGCGGAGGACGATCGTAGGGTCCCTGAAAGCAACAGCAACCCCCAGCTGGACAGGTAGCCGGGAGGCAGCCTGGAAAAGGGTCTGCGTATCTCTGGCCCCCCCAGCCTTTCCCCCTTAGAGCCTTTTTTTCCTTGCATTGTTCTCTACTTTTTATCATATCCACACTTGGAACATTACCCCCGGCTTGCTTATCGTTAACGATGCCAGTTTCAGGTGTATGTGTTTTCAAGATTAATACATTTTAGTAAGTTAAAACAAGTGCTGGGCAGTGGTGATCAATTACGAAGTAAAAAGAAATTTTCCTTCCATTAAAGGTTTGTGGACTTTGATGAAAAAATGCTTGAGTCAGAATAATCAAGCCCAAAAAGTCACTTGAGTTGGATACGATTTTCTTTAAATATTTTATTTATTTATTTGACAGAGAGAGAGATTACAAGTAGGCAGAGAGGCAGAGAGAGAGAGGGGGAAGCAGGCTCCCCGCTGAGCATAGAGGCTGATGCGGGGCTCGATCCCAGGACCCTGAGATCATGACCTGAGCCGAAGGCAGAGGCTTTAACCCACTGAGCCACCCAGGCGCCCGAGTTCTATTTTTATTATTCTTTTTTTGGCCACCTGTCACACATTTAAATATTGTACTTAATCTTTAATTTCATAGTCTCTCAATTTTAGACAATCAGCTCTTGATTCCCATGTCATGTAAGAAAATTCTGGAAGAGGGGGCACCTGGATGGCTCAGCTGATTAAGCGTTCGCCTTAAGCTCATGCTCTCTCTCTTTATTCATTTGAGAGAGAGAGAGAGACAGAGAGAGTACAAGCAGGGAAAGAGGCAGAGAGAGAGAGAGAGAAGCAGACTCCCCACTGAGCAGGGAGCCCAACACCAGGCTTGATCCCAGGACCCTGAGAACATGACCTGCGTCTAAGGCAGACGCTTAACCATCTAAGCCACCCACATGCCCCAATAAATAAAACCTTAAAAAAAAAAAGCAAATTCTAGAAGAGAGACCATAAAGTAGATATTTGGGCATTCAAAATGTCTGGCTTAGGATGCCTGGCTGGCTCATTCCACATTGCATCAGCTTTCTTGCTCAGTGGGGAGCCTGCTTCTCCCTCTGCCTGCAGCTCCCCCTCCTTGTGTGCTCTTGCTCTGACAAATAAATAAAAATCTTGAAAAAAAAAAAAAAAAAGAAGCCCGGCTTTCAGAGAAAATGAAAATCGCTAGTGGTAACTTGGCAACAGGTGGAAAATTCTAAAGTGTTCCTGTTTACCTGCAGGATTTGTGCCATTTGTTTTTACATTAATCTTTAACATTAATAAATGTCAATTTGCTGCTTTAAGAATTAAAGAAGATTGTGAAGTCACATCCTTCATAGGGGTTAGTTTCCAAAATCAACATGTAAATGAAAGATATGATATGATTCCACTTTACCTTTTTCTGTGGCAAAGCAATTACCTCCATTTTAGAAAGACCCCTTGGGCATCTCCTGATACGGAGAAGCGAAGAATTACGGACCTTCTCTACAGACTCACAGATTCTAGTCTGATTAATTTCCATTGCAAGTGACAAAACAAATTATGATTTAAAATGGCTTCCGCTTAAACACAAAGGGAATTTATTGGCTGGGTTTTTGACAGACTAGGGAGTGAAACATGGCATCCAGTACTCGAATAATATAATCAGGAAGCCTGTTCCTCTTCATCTGTGTACTTTGCTTTCTCTGTGTCAGCCTCACTCCTGGACGAGCTTTTCCTGTACAGTGGCAAGATTGTCCTAATAGCCCACAGTACGTACATTCTCTAGCTCGGCAACCTGAGAACATCTCTTTCTTGATAGTTCCTGCCAATGTCCTGAGGTTCTTTTGGGAATCCATTTATCCCTTAAATAAACACTCTGGTCAGGGGTATGAAATATTCCAGTTGCGTAGGTCTGAGTCATGTGTCTACCCCAAGAATTATAAAGCCCTTGAGTGGAGTCAGTATCATACAAGGAAAAATAACAAACTAAATAAATCAAAGAGTTAACACTCAAGGAAATGGAGGTAACAACCATATAAGAAGGATCACCAAATACCAGAAAATCTTTTATAGAAAGAATGGTAGTAAGCAGTTTTAAGGGACACAAGACAATTGTCCTGTGTGAGGTCTTTTTATCAGGGTGACTTCTTTCCTCCATATCTTAGCCAAAGTGATAAAATCTTTTTACAGCAATTCTTATGTTTCTTTATATAGGATTATACAGAGCTTTCCTGAAAACAATGGCATCTTTAGTTTTCATGTTTCTCCTAGTGCTGATAAGATGAGGGATTGTTGTATGTGATTCCCCGTCTCTGTGAAACTCTTTACCTGTACCTTATGCCAGAATGTAGGAGATTTAAATCTAGAACCGAAACACGGCTAGAGATCAGAGAACAGTTCATATTTGGAGAAGTATAGTTTGAGTTCCCATGAAATAATAAACTTGATCTTGGCTCTTCAGAATCATGGAAAGTTAGAGCCGGAAGGGGACTGTAAGAGTGTGTTTATTTTGTAGATGAAGAAACTGAGGGTCAGAGTGGTTAAGTGATTGCCCAAGATCAAACAGTTGGTTAATGGAAGAGCAAGAATGGGAAACCAAGGAACATAGTATATTGACTTTTGGTCTAGGACTTTGATCTGTCACATTTTGCTTCTTGGTGAAGTTTAATTATTCAGCAATTTTGATGAACTCACGAGGTGTAGAGGCTGCAAAAGTGAGCTAAAACTTGTTAAATCAGAGCACTAAGATTATGACAGCAATAAACCCCTTAGTTATTGGGCAATTTGGCAACTAGGAGCAGGAAGGATATGAACTTTGTGCTTCTTTGTACCCAGGGCTCCATTACGTGAATGTGTGATTGCCTTGAAACTACAAACAGCAGAGGCAGTAGAAAGGAACATTCCTGGAGAGATCAGGGAAGCCAGCAAGGTGACAGTAGGTAGCTTAACTTAGTGGTTAAGAATACTGGTCAGCCGGGCGCCTAGGTGGTTCAGTGGGTTAAAGCCTCTGCCTTCGGCTCAGGTCATGATCTCAGGGTCCTGGGATGGAGGTCCGAATTGGGCTCCCTGCTCAGCGGGGAGCCTGCTTCCTCCTCTCTCTCTGCCTGCCTCTCTGCCAACTTGTGATTTCTCTCTCTCTGTGTCAAATAAATAAATAAAATCTTTAAAAAAAAAAAAAAGAATATTGGTCGGCCTGTAGAGCAAGCGACTCTTTTTTTTGTTTGTTTTTAAGATTTTATTTATTTATTTGAGAGAGATAGTAAGAGAGCACGAACGGGGGAGCAGAGGGAGAGGGAGAAGCAGACACCCTGCTAAGCAAGGAACCCCACACACCCAACACAGTGTTCAATCCCAGGACCCCGGGATCATGACCTAAGCCGCAGGCAGACACCTAACCAACTGAACCACCCAGGCACCCCCAGCAAACAACTTTTGATCTCAGGATTGTGAGTTCAAGCCCCACATTAGGTGTAGAGATTACTTAAAAATACGATCTTTAAAAAAAAAAAAAAGAATATTGATTTAGGAGCCAGACATTCCCGGGTTTGAATTCTGTCTCTATTATTTATCACATGTGGTGTTGGGCAAATTATCTAACTTTTCTTGGGGCAGCTGGCTCACTCGGTAGAGCATGTAACACTTGATCTCAGGGTTGTGAGTTCGAGCCCCATGTTGGGTGTAGGGTTTACTTTTTTAGAAAAGTAATTTCTCTAAATTTCTGTTTCCTTAAACTCAAAAAGGAGGTTCCAACACCTATGAATTGTAAGGAATATAAATGAGGTCCTGCATATAAAGAGAATAGGTCAGACCTGGTATACAGTTTATGCTCAATACATGCAGTTTAGAAACATATTTTGGGTTTTGTTTGGTCATGTGCAGCTGTAATCATTGGTTTCTTTATACAAATGACATCTTTGCAAATGAACAGAGTTCAGGCAGGTACAAATCTCATTCCACAAACTCAAGGCGCACAAAGAAATGTAACTATTTTTTTAAAAGACTTTTATTCATTTATTTGAGAGAGAGAGAGTGAGGGCAACTCACCACTGAGCAGGGAGCCCGATGTGGGGCCCGGTCCCAGGGCCCTGAGATCATGACCCAAGCCGAAGGCAGACGCTTAACCGACGGAGCCACCCAGGCGCCCCAGAAATTTAACTATTTTTCTATGATTGAATTCATTTTGTATTTTAAGGTCCCATTTCACCAAGTAATGGAGACTTAACTTCAGTCCATTCAAGATTTTGAGGATCCAGTCCAGGGAGCTTACATAGTACAGAGGCCCAGAAGTTGAAGGTGGCGGTGGGGGGTCAAGGTGAGGAGTTCCCGGGCACTCCCTAAAACATTCATCTTTTTTTAATCAGTTTTTGTCCTTGTAGGTCTATGTAGGCCACTGCTTCATCCTTCTCCCTCCTGTGGCAGGGTCTCTTTAAGTCAGAGGACTCTCCTCGCTGTACTCACGCCTGTCCCAGGCATGGGGAACAGCCCATGGCTCAGGGAACAGCCCGTGGCTCAGGGAACCGTGTTCTCTGTGAGGCTGTTTTAGGTCCTCTGGCCCAGGCACGAGGGGCAGGCCCTGCAGTCTCCTCATCCACGCGTGCTGGGCGGAGGGGTGCCCCGGATGTCTTCCAGCTTCCCTGGGTTCTTGAGGCATGGGTCAGCCAGGTCAAGGAGCCCCCAAGCCTCCTGAGTTTTTCAGCTTCGGCTCCCTCTGCTCCTCCCCCTGCAGCTCAGCCTGGGGAGGAGGCGGGCAGGATGTGTGGGATTTCTCCAGAAACACGCCCGTGGTTATTCTCTCGGTTCCGACCCCTCCCCTTCAAGTTCTCCTTTCCCGCGGAGAATTTCTCACCTGGAGCAGAGCCTGGTTCTTTCTCTAAAGTTCTTCTGCCCTTATTGCTCCCACGCTCTACCTGGCCCTCTGACTTGTAAAAGTCGAGACTTTGCCTCTTTGCCTTCTACGTTCTTCTCCATCTTTCAAAAGCCAGCAGCCGCAGAACACCCCGCAACTCAAGTCCTAGCCAGAGGGTTATACAAGTGAAAGCCACTTCTGGAATTCCAGAGGAAAAGGAAGACAGGAAGTATCTTTGGCCTTATCTATCAAACCCCCCTCAGACTTTCATACCAGAGACGAATTTTAATTTTCTTCTCTTCTTCCTGAATTTATTAATTCAAATTCTTTTGTAAGGAAGAATTTCCCTTTCTCTTTCTTATTTATTTTTTTAATCATTTATTTATATTAGTATGGACTTGTGGCTAACTTAATTTTGGGTTATCATTCTAATACTGTAGTTACTTATTTTGTTCCCATTTGGCCACTGAGAGCTCTTTTAGGTTGGCTTATATTCCTTTTAAAGATTTATTTATTCGAGAGAGAGAGCATGAGAGGGGGTGGGGGAAGGAGCCGAGGGAGAGGGACAAGCGGACTCCGCACTCAGCACAGAGCCCAGTGATGCAGGGCTGAATCCCAGGACCCTGAGATCATGACCCTGTGTAGAAGTCAAGAATCAGACACCCAACCCACTGAGCCACCCAGATGCCCTGACTTACATGCCCCTTTAAAATGCTCTGATCCTTGGGGCACATGCTCTGATCCTCCAACTCTTGGTTTCAGCTCTGGTCACGATCTCAGGATCCTGGGATCCATCCCGCATTGGCCTGTGCTCAGTGCTGAGTTTTCCGGAGGATTTTCTCTCTCCGCCCCTCCCCAGCTCCCTGCCACCCGCTCACCCTCTCTCTCGAATAAAGAAATAAATCCCTAAATTGACTCATTTTAATTTTTAAGAAGCGATTTCTTTAACACCAACACACAAGTAAGCCTGTAGAAAATTTGCAAGCTAAGAAGGAATATCTGAGTTGATGGAGTCATTCCTTCTTTCCTTCATTCTAGCGATACCTATGAATTAATCCCCACCCAGCGTCACACTGATGACCAATGTTATAAAATATTATGGGGGAAAATAAAGCAGAGAGGCAGAAAGGAGCCCAGCCATTGATCTGAACAGAAAGAACGCACTGAAAACCTTTGATGGGCTACCAGAGGCAACATTTTAAAATCCCATCTTCCTCTCTCCTTCTCCTTCTATGCAACTGTTGGTTGAATAAGGATGAGTTTTTAAAAACCTCAATTAATTTTAAGGAAGGAAACAAAGTAAGTGTTTTTCTTCTCACCAGGGAAGGCAATTTTGATGTTAAACACCTCATTGATGGTGGTAGTACTATGCAGTTAATTTTAAAGATGGGAACAAAAGAAGTGTTTTCATTCTCACTGGGGAAGGCAGTTTTAAACACCTCATTGAGGGTAGTACTGCCGGGCTCATTTGGGACTTGATAATAGCTCCTCTTGACAAGACAATGCCGAAAACACAGGGTGAAACCTACCAGCACTTAGTCGAGTTTTCACCCCCACCTACTAGCAAAGGCACATTTTCTGTTTCCTGAAAGGAGTGTTAGTCTCCAGTGCAATCCAATTATTTTTACAATGCCAGGTCCCATGGAAATGAATTCAGGAGCTTACCCCATTGATTTCAGTGGGGCTTGGTGTGGTGAAATTGATTCCACAGGGCTTTGATAGAGTGGAGAGAGGGGGGAATTTTTATTCACATTTATGTATTTTTCCAAGCTGAAGCTTAAGAGGATCAGAATGCTCCTTTCACCGCTGCCCCACGAAATTAGAAGTAATAAATAGGAAGGGAAAAGAACATAGTTACATTACCTCTGTGGCCATGAATCTGCTCATTATTGTGGAGGGAAATCGGATTGCACTTTTCAGTGAACACGTAAGTGGAATCAGACACTAGTTGGAGGCTTCAGCTTGCAATTACAGGAGGAACTTGAAGTGCTGGGACCACCCCGCTGCCCAAAGTGGGCATTGTCATTGCCTCAGTGGCTTTGCGTCCTTGGATTCGGGACCACATGTCTCTTTTGGTTGTGTTGAAAGACAGAGATCAGAATGTTCTAGCTACTGGTGCGGAGAGAAGGGATGTAATATATCCATTTGAATAAAACATTGGGGGGGTGCCTGGCTGGCTCAGTCAATAGAGCATGTGACTTGATTTCAGGACTTGTGAGTTCGAGCCCCACATTGGACAAAGAGCTTACCTAAAAAAAATTTTTTTAAAAAGATAAAAAACTAAAAAAAATAGAGAATTATTTCAATTCTAAATAATTTCAATTCTCTCATGACATCAGAGATTCATGGAATACTATTACTGACAGGTGAGCTCCTTAGGGATGGATCACGGAGGCCACTGAGGCTGTTTCCTCATTTTTACGAAATTTAGGACCAATGAGGAAACTGAGGCTCAGACCTCGGGTGGTGCCTAACACTTGATTTCCAGGCCAGCATTCCTCTGACCAGCTCAGGTTTTGAGAAGAGAAGAGGTTAGCATCTAGTCACTTGGATTCCCCGAATCAGACACAAAGAAACCATTACTTCTTGGTATAAGTTGATTCATAGTTAGCCTCGTTGGGGGGATTCATGGTGCCTGAAAAGGCAAGGAGAAAATGGAGTACAAACCCACACACTCCACAATGCAGGGAGTCTTGGTAACCACAGAGCAGCGCATCCTTTCGAGATGACAATGGTCACATAATGGGTAATTGGTTTCCTTCCCTGGGCCAACCTGAGCAGTCTGGTGCGGAGAACCCCCACTGTCTTGAGATTCCAAGATGGAGCCCCTCATGAGCCCAGTCACACAGTGAAGTGTTGCCTGGGAACTCTGTGGTGTGGTCTCTTCCCATGGAGGACTTTCACATTTAGAAACCGAACTTCATTCTTACTGAGGCATTCTTGACTTGTTTCTGTCAGTGAGAAGTAGGCTTTGAACATATTAAGGAGTTATTTGTAGGAAGGAAACATGGTAGAGTTATGAGATAATGTTGGCCGAGTGCTCTGGTATTGAAATCTCCAAAAACTAAAAGCACTCTAGAAACATGAAGTATATTATTCTATTATTTTATTCCAGACTAATCGGTATGATATTACATTAGCTTTTACCACAGTAGACCATTTTTTTCTCTGGAAGCTGTGATATCTCTCCCAATACAGCTGTGAATGAGCTTCAGTAACTTCCAGTGTTCCTATAATTTTTTCTATGAACTCTGTCACATTACTGTCTGTAAGAATCCACTCTTGGATGTTTTAGTTTCCCTCTGGGTTAGCAAGAGACTTTCATCCCTCCTTTGTGTTTGTCTGGCTCTCAGGAATCTGAGGGAGGTTGCTGATTGCTCCAGGCTTTAGTTCTTTATTAGCTTCAATCAGCTTAACACTCCACTTTTCATGCCTCCTTTGAAGATGTGTGAATTCCCGCCTGGCAGGAGCATCAGGACCCAAACAGCATGTGTGTGTGTGTGTGTGGGGGGGTAACAAAGCAGGTGTGCACACCAATGGAAACCTCCCCCTGAAGAGGAGGATCATACCAGCTCTCCTGGGCTTTCTCCCCATTCTAGATTCAGCTGGAGAAGACAGCAGTGGGGAAGAGCTATGGATTCCTATGGATTCCTAGGGGATGGCTCACAAGTCTACTGGCCAGTTCCTGAGCCCGCCTGAGGAGTGGAGAAAGCCTCAAGCCTGTCCCAAGACTGAGAAAGCCAACCTTCCAGTCCAGACCCCTATCTGTCTTAGGATCTGAGAGTCCCTTCCCCACGCCACAGCCCAGCCCCTGGTGAAGAAAGGCTTTCAAGACAGAGGCAGCTTAACTATTTTGCTCCTCCTGGAAACCCAGGGGCAAACTTCACTCCCAGCCTCAAAGCACAACAAGGGATAAGAAGGCTTTGACCTAGTTGACCTAGGCTACCAGTATCCTTTTAGCTATCCTTGAGACAATCGTCCTGGGGCTACTGTGACCGTGTGCAAAGGGCAAGGCTTTGATGGAAAGGGGCTAATCTGTAGTATCTAATGCAAGGAGTAGAGAAAGCATCTGCTAAATTTGGGATTATGGGTGCAGTCAGGTTCAGTGAACCAGTGTGGGCTGGATTGCTGTCACTTGCCACCAAAGGATTACTGATTATATACCAATTCTACTGATTATATCTACTCTGTATAACCAGCATTTTAAAACTGGGTTTTAATAGAGTCAGGAAGTTATGAATAAGGTTCTGAGAAACTCTCTGGGGTAGAACTTTGCAGACATATCTGTCAATACTTATGTGTGCAAGGGTATACGTACAAGGATCATGACCTTTCCCTCTCTCTTTGTTTCTTTCTTTCTTAATTTCTTTGCTATAGGTGAAAATTAGAGCCAACATTTGCTATAGGTAGAAAATAGAGTCAGCAGTGGGAGTATGGTTATATAATTTTATTAATCTGTGTTATTGCAAAGAATGAGATAGTTACCTATGTATTGATAGGGAAGGATGTCTACGAAAAAAATCAAGCTGCAAAATCAAATGCAAAGCATGATTCCATTTTTGTAAAAACTTAAAAAAAAATTCTTCCCAGAGGTAATATGAGCAATGGATACGGACAGGCAGTTCATGGAAGAGGAACGGAAAATGGCCGGCAGATATGTGCAAAGAAGCGGAAGCATGACGGTAGTCATGTAAATACAAATGAACACCCCAGTGGATGGATTCTTCTGCCCATCAGGTCATCACTCTTTAAAAGTTTTTGCCATATTCATGGTAGTGAGTAGGGAAGTGGATTCTCTCACACACTGTTGGAGGGATTCGAATCAATGCCTTTCCAGAAAGTATTCGGGAGTATTTATCAAAAACGTTTGAATGCGTGTACCTTCCAGTAGAGCAATTTTACTTCCAGAAACGTATCTGATGGAAATAAAAGCTAGTTGTCTTCTAATATCCAACCACCCTGGGCGCCTGAGTGGCTCAGTGGGTTAAAGCCTCTGCCTTCGGCTCAAGTCATGATCTTAGGGTCCTGGGATCGAGGCCCGCATTGGGCTCCCTGCTCAGAGGGGAGCCTGCTTCCTCCTCTCTCTCTGCCTGCCTCTCTGCCTACTTGTGATCCGATCTCTCTCTCTGTCAAATAAATAAATGAAATATTAAAAAAAAAATATCCAACCACCCTGTCTTCCCAGTTCCAGAGGTTGAGCTGGGCGCATGGCCCTGGGAATAATGGCTGCATTTCCCATCATCCTTGTCACGATCAGTGGCCGGGCCCTCCAGTTCTGGACCACAATGTATACTCAGAAGCAGCAACTTCTAGGAAGTCTCCTCAAAGGAAGGAGTCATACTCCTGGGGCTCTGCTTTTTTCTTCTGTCCAGAATGCTGATTTCTGGCTAGAGTTCTGGTGACGAGCTTGGAGGCTGAGGTGTCATGGGAAGTGCCATCAGAGCCAGCAAGGTAGAAGGACACTGCGCCCCAGCTGCAGGGAAGACCACACCAGCCTTCTCGAACGTAAGAGAGAAACTTAAATTTCTATCTTGGTTCGGTCACAATATTTCAGGTTTTATTTTGCTCTCCAAACTCAATCCTCAGTAGTTCAAATGCATAAAGATATATCTCCAAGGATAGTCACTGAGACGTTGTTTGGAATACTAAGAAATAATATCCTGCTGAGAAGGCAATGGCTGAATATAGTATGTGGCCCACTCGTTTATTCATTTAGCAGATAGTTTTGAGCATCGACTGTATGTCTGACAGGCTTCTAGTCACTGGGCTCACGGCAGTGGACAGAAGAGACAAAACCATCCCTTTACAGAGCTTATGTTCTGGTGAGGGCACATGCCAAGCATGGGACCCTATGAAGCTACGGAAAATGAAAAGCTATTATATGTGTACTGTGTTCCTAATATATCACGTGGTTTAAAAAATTAGAGATATGTTGTGTTAACTATATTTTCTTTTTTTTTTTAAAGATTTTATTTATTTATTTGAGAGAGAGCGAGAGAGAGCCCAGAGGAGACTGAGAGAGAGAAATAGACTCCCTGCCGAATGNTTCCCCCTCTCTCTCTCTCTGCCTGCCTCTCTGCCTCCTTGTGATCTCTCTCCCTCTGTGAAATAAATAAATAAAATCTTTTAAAAAAAAATTAGAGATATGTTGTGTTAACTATATTTTCTTTTTTTTTTAAAGATTTTATTTATTTATTTGAGAGAGAGCGAGAGAGAGCCCAGAGGAGACTGAGAGAGAGAAATAGACTCCCTGCCGAATGGGGAGCCCCATGTGGGGCTCTGTCCCAGGACCCCGAGATCACGAGCTGAGCCAAAGGCAGATGCTTAACCGACTGAGCCACCCAGGCGCCCCTGCTAACTGTATTTTCTAATTGTCTGTATTTGTGATGCTCTGGCCTCCGAAGCCTTGCTGATTCCTGAGATGCTGCCTCTATAACCTTCCATATGCAAACCAGCTAGTCCACAGCCTGTGCTGCCCTCTGCCTCCTCGATGGAGCTCACAGGAGCCACCAGCCAGCCCCCTGCTCTTACGGCCCCAAGGCCAGGGACTAGGAAACTAGAGCAGGTCCCTACATCTCTTNTCACCCAGGCGCCCCTGCTAACTGTATTTTCTAATTGTCTGTATTTGTGATGCTCTGGCCTCCGAAGCCGTGCTGATTCCTGAGATGCTGCCTCTATAACCTTCCATATGCAAACCAGCTAGTCCACAGCCTGTGCTGTCCTCTGCCTCCTCGATGGAGCTCACAGAAGGAGCCACCAGCCAGCCCCCTGCTCTTACAGCCCCAAGGCCAGGGACTAGGAAGCTAGAGCAGGTCCCTACATCTCTTATTCAAACTAGCCAATTCTAAACCTGCCTGGCCTGCTTATCCTGCCTGCCCATTGCTTCCAGGAAAAACCACAATAAAGGCTCCTTCCCATTCCTCCTTCTGCCTCTGGCCCCCTTGTGGCCCTGGGTGGTGTGGCGTCCTCCTCTGTTTGGGAACCGGGAGAAACAGACTAGCTTTTCCATGGTGATTGTTCCCAGATCTGTTGGCTTCCCCATACCTGCATAATAATAAAACCTACACTGAAAAATATATGTATAGTGTGATCTCATTTTATCCTTAAAAATCTATAAAGGCGGGGTGGCTGGGTGGCTGGGTGGCTGAGTGGGTTAAGCATCTGCCTTCAGCTCAGGTCATGATCCCAAGATCCTAGGATCGAGCCCCATGTCAGGCTCCCAGCTCAGTGGGGAGTCTGCTTCTCCCTCTCCTTCTGCCCCTCCCCCCTGCTTGTGCTCTGTCTCTCTCTCAAATGAATAAATAAAATATTTTTAAAAAATCTATAAAGGGTCATGTGTTTGTATATGTTTTAAAAAAATAAATGAAAATTCACAGACGCTATGCAAAAGTCGTTAACAATAATTGCATCAAGGAGGTAAGGAGTGCGATGTGTTCCAGCTACTGGAGGGTGGGCGGCAAGAAACTGTTTATTTTACTTTAGGCACTTCAATTTTAATTGAATTTTACAAGGAGCATATGTTACTCCTATAAGAAAAAATATGTATGTCTATTTTTCATTTCATTCGTCTACCCTCTTCTCCCTTCCCCTTGTCACATCTGAACTCGGCACATCTGGAACTTCTCGAAATTCTGCCAGGCAGCCCAGCTGTCACCTGGGCCACAGCATCTCCAGGCGGCAGCTCTCCCCACGCTGCGTCATACCCTCCCCACCTTCTATAAAGCCGTGGAAGCCTCTCGTCTGCAGAATGTTCCTCTCCCTGTGACACTGAGTCCCGGGAGTGCTCTTTTTTTTAAAAATTTATTTATTTGACAGAGAGAGAGCACAAGTAAGCAGAGCAGCAGGCAGAGGGAGAGAGAGAAGCAGGCTCTCTGCCGAGCAGGGAGCCCAACGCGGGACTCGATCCCAGGACCCTGAGATCATGACCTGAGCCGAAGGCAGCCGCTTAACCAACTGAGCCACCCAGGTACCCCTCTGGGGTCTCTTTTATAAGGGCACTAATCCCATTCCTCAGGGCTACACACTCATGACCTAATCACCCCCGAAGGCCCCAACTCCAAACACCATCCCATGAGCTATTAGGTTTCAACGTAGGAATTTTGGGGTGACACCTTCATTCCATAGTGCATGGGAGGTGGTAGGGAAAGGGAGGGGGCTTCCAATACAAGTAATATCCCCTCAGATCGTGGGGCAGAGCAGTGGGATGTCCGGGCCAGATGACTTCTGGAGATCCAGTCTGCAATGAGGCAGTTTCTGTGAGGGAAGTCCGCCCAAGTTCAGGGACAAGCCACAGCTCCCAGATGGGCATGAGTTACTCACCCGTGTTTGTGGAGCACCTTCCCTAAGCCTCAGGGCAAGCAAGGCAGAAGCAGGCCAAGTCTCCTCGTGGTGAAGAGCTACACCACAGACTCCTCCATGGTGAGTGAGCGAGTGTGGCTCAGAGCCCAGGCACAGTCCTATGAAATGACGGCATTGCGTCTCACCAGCTGTGTGACCTTCGACCGGTTCCTTAACCTCTCTGAGTCTCATCATTCCTGCCTCTACAGTAAAAACCAGAAAGCCCAGATCATGGGGTTGTTGAGTATTAATGACATAATGCTCTGTACAGAGCAAACCCTCAGTCACGTTGGGCTTGGGCCTGGGGAAGTGGGCTGGCTTTCCTACTAACCCACTGAGTATCCTGGCTCTGAGACCTTTGGAGGTTTGAATGACTCTGACTGCCTCGGGCTTGATCCAGGGCAAGTCTGCAGATTTGATTTCGAATATTGCAAAGAGGGCGGGGGGTGGTGGTGGTAGGGGGAGTGTTTCTGAAGTTCTTTGAAACCAATCATTTTAACCCGCCCACACTCTCTGTGGCTCCCAAGTCCTTTCTGCCTTGGCGTGTTTCTGCGAGGTGCTGAAGACAACGCCGAGGGGGTCTTCTGCAGGGGAATCGTGGGTAAGTCGTAGTGCTCTGTTTATCAGGCCGCTCTGATCTCAGAACTTCCCAGAATGTTAGACACATAACTCACCGCAGATAGCAGTTTTCGCTATCTTCTAGATGGGAAGCCGGAGGCTCAGTCAACAGACAGTGATGGAATCAAGAATATAATCTAGTAATCTAGGTCAAGTGCTTCAGAGCTGAGAATGGACATCACAGACGAGTTCGTGCAGTGGTCTTCAAACCTGAGTGTGTGTAAAGAAATCACATGAGAACAGGTCTTCTAATGCACATTCCTGGATCCTACTCCAAGAGATTCTGATTCAGAAAGTCTGGATGTGGGCTCTGGGTTCTGAATCTGATTCTGAATCTCCAAATAGGCTTTCAGGTGGTACGTTTATCTCACTTTGAGAAATAGCAGTTTAGGGAAGAGTTAAAGGAAGTGGGGCCTTCTCTTTGGGGCTTGGCCCCTGGGTGGCCAAGAGCGCCATCTCTAGGCATTTTATGCAGGGGTAAAATTGACATAATTTATACGACAAAATTTTGTCTTCTAGTGGGAAGAGGCTGAGAGAATACAAACTCAAGTTTCCTAGGGTAACTCTTGCCCCAGTCAAGGCCACACTGCCTCTCCTTTTGTTCTGGATAAATGGCGAACCATCGTGACCCTCTTTCTCCTTGGGTAGGCTTCCTGGCAGCTCAATTCTCTGTCCTTCCCTGTTCTTTCTCCCCAAAGCTCTTCAGGCTCTTCCCTCTCAAGGTCAAGGACAAGAGAATCTTCCCACTGCTGCCTGCCCTAGAACTTGAGCCAGAGAGGTCATGGAGGGTGCACTGCAGAATCGGGGTGCATGGGGGCTTTGGCTGGGAACCCTTTTGCACAGTTTTCACTCTTGTTCAACATACTTCTCATATTTTATTTAGAATATGCATATAGCATTAATGATACTGAACTTAGGTGTGTGAGTGTGTGGCGAGATACTTGTCTGCTCTTGGTACCTGGGTTATGCTAACTTCAAGAAAAGAACTGGAGAGCTTTCCTTCTTTCCCTGTGAGCTGGAGCAACCCCAAAGCGTGGACTATTAGTAAAACGCCCTTGAGCGGGCCTCCGTGAGTTTGTGCAAAAATAGCACGGAAAGACTGCTTGGGGGTGGCCGTTGGGATGGACAGACGGATGATTCTGCTTCCAGATGTTCACTGTATGTAAACAGATTGTGTCCTCACCTCCCCAGCTGGCTTAGAGCATCACCTCCCCTGACCTCACAGCTCGCTTGTCAGAAGTCTGCAGAATCCTCCAGAAGTCGAGCGATGTCTCCCAGCTCTAAGCTCTGGACCGTAGAGGAGCACGGGGGGGAGGGGCGCATAGGACCGGACCCCACGGTCCCGTAGATCGTCTCACTTGCCAGGATTGAGGGGAGGGAGTGGGACTGAGGCAGAGGAGGCAGCACCTGTGCGTAGAAAGAGGCTGTACTGCCGAAGTGAGCTCTCACTGCCGGCTTTAAAATAACGAGCGCAGCTGGTCTTCAGAAAAAAGGAGAAGAAGAAGGCGGGAAGACGCAAGGACATTAGACTGTGAATCTCGTTTTCTTTATCTTTGCAGAAGAGGTTTCATTTGAAAGGTTTTAGCACCTGCAGGGGCGCAGGCTGCTGCAGTCAGGGGCTCCGTTTGGAAGGGGCCTGGAAAGTCATAAAAACCTCTTCCTATTTTATGGGTGCACCTGCGCCTGGCGGCTGGGCCAGATTTCATGTGCTGTGGGGCGATGAGAAGGCACGGAGGAAAGCATGAGAACCCCCATATAATACATATTTATATATAATCCATGTTTGTATATATGATAGGCGTATAGAACATATTCATACATAATACATGTGTTTATAATACATAGTTATATGTTGTATATATAATATACATTATATATATGTATAATATGAAAAATACATGAGAGAGAGAGAGGAAGAGCCATTTCACTTAATAGGCAATGCTCATTTCTCAATATATGGACATTTTAACTAAATCACAGAAAGATTTTTCCTTCTAAATTTCACCTCAGAGTTTATGAATTAAATGGCATTCTGACATGGTTTTAAATGACCAGATGAAGATTTAAAATCCAACTATCATGCAGCTGGAATAATAACGGACATAGAAATAATTGCTTTTCGACAGGTGGCCCCACGGTTTTGTGATTAGACCTACAAATTCAATGTCAGCAAGCTGTCCGTAGGCGCCTTCCCCGGATCTTAATGAAGAATGACCTGCTTCCCTGCGATTCCACTTGCACGGACACTTGGAGAGGCTGACGGCAAAGGAAACTGAGAAAGGGGCCGGAGGCGTAGAAAAATGTGGTAACCGACAGGCAAGGGAAGAATGTTTTTCAAGGACAAGATCGGGACGAGATCAACAACACGCAGGTCACGATGGATCACAGTGGGCTGAAGTTTCAAAGTGGGCAGAAACCATGGCATAGAACCATAGCACACAGAGGGAGGACTGTGAGAAGCCGCCCAGAAGCAGCCCAGCTGAGAAAGTGGCTGAGTCACAGAGTGAATGAGGCATTGGGTTTTCCAGAACCTTCCACCTGTCCCAGCTCCTCATAATGACCCCTCCCCCTGATGCCTTCGAGACTCTTGTCTCCATCCCCGTGAGCATGTAGCACATGGGAGCCCCTCTACTAGAGCTCCCTTGAGAGCAACGAGGAGAGCCCAACAACACAACGGCCACCATTTTATGAAGTCAGAGTGGGATCCAGGCAAGATGTGGTCAGAGGCTCCTGAATTAAGAGAGAAGAACAGAAACAAAATGGTGAATGGGATCAATGCAGAAGGCATCAGGGTTTATTCGTAGCGTGGTAACAGAACAAGGATCTCTGCAGTGGCCCAATAGGAAAGGGGTCAGTCTCTCATGGACTTCTGCTTCCTCAGCCTGACTGACCATGGCAGGTAGTGATGGAAACCTGAGGAAGGCCAGCTTTCTGTAGCGAGGATGCTCAACGTGGTTGTCTGGGGGAGGTCTTGGTAGGCATCGTCCTCAAACCTCAAACGCTAGGTGAGCTGGTCCATTGGATTCCTGAGGCTCAGGCACCGGATAGTATACATTTGTGAATCCCGATGTCACTACACCTTTGACTGGGGTAGACAGTCTTGTTGGTAAAATCTGCTCTTTTTCACAAGAAATACACAAAATTCAGAAATTGTTATGGTTGTGGGCACCGAGGTCAAGTCCTAGCTGAATCACCCAAGAGATCAGGAAATCTCCCATTCTACACCATCCTGGGATGGCTTTCCCAGATCTCTGCTTTAGGTCACCAAGGAAGAAATTTCTAGAACGAGTGCAGACCCATGGACATTGAGAAAATAGTCATCAGAGTCAAGATAACTTTAGTCAAATTAACTGTAGCCTCTTCGTTTTCATTTTGTGTGGTGTTGACCAAGTTTTAGGTTTTATTACAGTAATATTCATTGAACAACTACTTTGGGCCAAGTTGCATCTCCGTGCTAGGAATGCCAATGAGTCAACAACACTGTTCTGGGAGGGAGGGGTGGCAAAGTAACTCAGCCCTTCACAATTAGAGGTGCTGGCACGCTCAGCAATAAAACCAGCCACGAATTACTCCGGCTTACAGCCTCTTAACTTTACCACTTCCTTAATACAAAGAGAATTTTATTACCAATTTACTCAGCAGGTTAAATTAATATTTGCAAGATTCACAGAGACCGAGAAGCGTTGCGAAATTTCTAGACGCCTCTTGTCAATGCCAGATCTTTTCCCAGTCATCTTGTGGTCTCTCAGTTGTGACCAAAAATACTTGAAAAATACTTTTTTTTCAAGATTCAAGGGGAATGCTGATCCTCCTAGAGGATTTTCTCCTGAAGAATGGAAACGCACAAAACTCTTGAAAAAAGCCAGGAGGAAACATAGTGCTGCTTGGATTTCTACTGTTGACCCAAGCTCCTGCAGCTAGACTGGTGACCTCGGTGCGAGCCCATCTGGCCCCTCCTGGGCTGGCCCGGCCACCTCCAAGGGCAGATACTTTCTCTCCCCCAGCTGACCTGCTCTTCCCCTTCCTTAGCACATCCCTTGGGCTACGGTCTCCTTGAACCTCTGCAGACAGCTGGTCTCCCTGGCCCGCCGCTCTCCTCTTGGGCTGGGGACATTCTCCAAAAGCAATTGATTAGTTCTGTTCTGTATACACCCTGCTGCCGGGCTGGGGACAGGGGCCCTCAGGGGTGGTGGGAGGGAAGCCGCTGGGGCTGATGTGTCCCCTGGCATCGCAGAGACCAGGCTCCAGGAACAGAGGAGCATGGCCAAGTTCTGTGTCTTCTTAGCTGTGGGAGCTTGGCCGCAGAGCCAACACACACTTTGTGGCCTCCGTCTCTTCATCAGTAAAAACGAACACTCCTACCAGTCCAGAGAAGGGGTGAGATGGGCAACACACACTGTACCTTCACTAAGTGCCAGCTCTTCCCCTTTACACCCCTGCTGGCCGAGCCCTCCCCTTTTCATCCCTGCTGGAGGAGCCCGGAGGTGGAGGGGGCTGGAACATGGGGCAGAGAGGTGCAGAGAAATGACTTCCTCCCGCCACCCCCCGCCCCACCGCCGTCCCCCCAGCCTGTGGCTGGAGGTTGCAAGAGATGGAAGATGGCAAGTCTGAGGGCAGAAAGTTGCGCAGTATGCCTTTCTGCCGCCTGTGCCTCCGGCGGGCACGCAGCTGTTCTGTGACACAGGCGCCTTTGGGAATTGGCATTTTCCGACACAGGGCATTACCTGCACATCAGAGGACCCCTCCAGAGAGTTGTTTTTGGAATGGATCCACTGAACGTTTGTGACCATTCTTGCCCCCACCCTCGCCAACCTGCTTAGTCATAGGTGAGAAACCCAGGGATGTGTCCTGCAAGGTCCCAGGGAGAGGCCGAGCAGAGAGCCCCAGGGGCACCAGAGGTCAGAGCCCAGTGGGTGGTTCAGACCAGAGGAATGGTGAATGGGCCACACCCGAAGCATGAATATATGGCAGCGGTGATTCTGTCCCAAAGCCCGCCTCCGGCATCCGCGACTCAGCCACTCACTGAACACGCGCTACTGTTTGACGGGACGAATGATGGAGATGTTAGTCTGTGTTTTTCATGTTGCCTTTCTCCTGGGTTTTTTCCCCTTTGCCACCAAGTTTTTGATGATGGACAGTTGGAAGAAAGGCAGGCAGGGACCTGGGCCCCTGGCCCCAAGAGGAAACCACCCTTAGAAGGATTTTACACCACCCCGGAAGGAGCCCTCCACCCTTTCCCACGTGATGGATAGATGACAACATCCTGATGGGATGACAGGTGCAGCGACGGTTAATCAGATTAGAACTGCCCGCCAGCAAGCCCGGAAAACCCCCTAGACTTAGAAACTCTTGATCATGGCAAGCAAACCGAGGGCTGCTGGGGAAATGGGCGGGGGACGGGCTAACTGGGCGAGGGGCATTAGGGAGGACATGTGATGTGGTGAGCACTGGGTGTTCCATGCAACGGATGGGTCACTGACCTCTGCCTCTGAAACGAGTCATTCACTAGGTATTAATTAATTGAATTTAAATTAAAAATGTTAAAATAGTAATAATAATAGAAACTCCAGTGGCCACCCTCCTGGGTCCCCTCCCTCCGTGGGAGCTTTGCCATCACTCAATAAACCTTGCTTTGTTGCCTACCACTAGGTTTTGTCCAATCTTCATTCTTCGAAGCGGCCTGACCGAGAACCGTGGGCACCGAAGGTAAAGAAATCCTGTAATGCTTCGGCTCTCTTGCCTCAAGCCAGGGAACACGGGAGATGTTTCTTGAGGGCATGGGACAGAGATTGAGGTCTTCGGAGGGGAAGAGGTGGAAGGCTCCATCCAGTGTGACCAGAGGCCTGGAGAAGTTCCCTCAAGGCTGCCAGTGGAATAGAGATTGGAGTAGATTCTGCAAGTCGTAAAGACTGGCACCGACCCATCTCCCTGCACCAACCACCCACCGCCCCCAGGAAGCCGAAGGAACTCAGAGGGATTGGCTGTGAAGGGTAGGAGAAAGAAAACAATTTTTTCCCTCTACCCTCTTAGACTTAGTGGCTGAGGCCTGTGAATTAAGCGACGAAAGGCGTGATAACAGGAGAAAAGGCGGGAAATTAAAAAATATGTATTTTAAATGTCACGTGCACAGGGCTTCACAGGAAAGAAGTGAAAACCCCAAAGATGGGGGTAGACTTGTATACCATTTTAATACGGGGAGGTAAGTTGTAGACAGGAGACTGGATGAAGGGTGGGGGTCTGGGCTGATAAATTGTGGGAGGGTGACGGAAAGTCATGGAAGATAAGGTTTGTTTACCCAGACTGTCTCGGTGTTGGCCCTCCACCTCCTGTAATAAGTTGTTCTCCTCATCCTGGGACGAGAGAGGGAATATTTATGCCACCTTCACAGAGGGAAATTCGGCCCTGCAGTTTTAGGCAGTTAAAGCGAGGGGAGAGACCTCATCGGCATTGGTTCTCAATTGCCTTTAGCTGAAAGTAATCCTTATGCCAAAGTGGCGCATTCTGACCCCTTCAGAGGAGTCCCCTAAGCAAGCCGGAGCCTACAATCCGGGGACCGGTGGGGGGGAGAGGGGTGACAGTCTTTAGGGACCAGGCTGGCTTGGACACGAGTGAATGTTGGAGGGACCGCGACGGGCTAAGGTCAGAGGCCCAGACCCGGTTTTCTGGACACCACAGAGAGGCCAGTGATTCTTGTGTGACCCTAGAGGTGAGGAGGACACCCCAAACATGACGGAGATTGAGTTTCTTACCCCACCGGCAGGTTGACTGAATATGATTTAGAAAAATTCAGAATGTGGCATTTCTTATACTCATGTTTTAGAACAAAATTCATAATATATTTTACCTCATTCAAAACCTCCAAGAACCTGTTGGAGTAGGCACTGTGGTCCTGCCACTCTGCACAGGACGGGCACCCTTAGAGGGGCAAGGAGCTCGGTGCACACAGCTCTTAAGGGGGTGCTTGGGACCGTCCTGCCTGGAAGGGGTGGCCCGCGCCGCCCCCCAGCCCCCACCCTACTGTGCATAATTGCTGAAGCGGTTTCATTTTGAATATTGCTAAACCTTTATTCGAAGCGGTTTGTCCTGAATTGCTCTGTGAGAAACTGAATTAATCATATCGCCCCCTCTGCAGGGATGCATTTGGTCACCGCAGCCGGAGGGCAGAGCCGTTGGGTGAACCGGGAAGCTTTTCCCCTGCAGGGGGGCACGGGGCCTGTCACTCGTCACACGCCCCCAAGCTCACTCGCTCTCAGCCAGGAGGGGAAGAGGAATTCAGGCTCAGTGTTAGTAAGAGACTTAAGAGAGAGAGAGGGAGGGAGAGAAAGGAAGGGAGGGAGGGGGGAAGGAGGAAGGAAGGGAGGGAGGGAGGGAAGGAAGGAAGAGAAGGAAGGAAAGAAAAGAAAAAGAAACAGCCATTTAGGAACCCCTGGGTGGTTCAGTCAGTTAAGCGTCTGCTTTTGGCTCAGGTCATGATCCCTGGGTCCAGGGATGGAGCCCCACATGGGGATCCTTGCTCAACGGAGAGCCTGCTTCTCCCTCTGCCTCTGTCTGCCGCTCCCCCACTTTCGCTCCCCCACTTTCTCTCTCTCTGAGACAAATACATAAATAAAATCTTTAAAAAATTGATTCCTTTAAAAAAAAAAGAAAAAGAAAGACGGAAGGAAAGAAAGGAAAAAGGAAAGGAAAGGAAAGGAAAGACCCATCTGAGAGTCCTTTGTAACTGTTTGGTAACCCGAACAGAAAAACCTTTGATAAAAGCCCGGGGAGGGTTTAAATATTTCTCCTCCCTCACTCTCGCAGTATGGACGGCTGCGGCTCAACTCTGAAACGAGATGACCTACTCCACCAGCATCAATAAAGCCCTAATCCTGGAGGAAGGAAGTGGGGTCTGGTTTCCACTGTTGCTATAAAAAAATCAGGGCTTTGTTTCCCAGGACGGCTCTTGCCGTAGCTGAAACACACGGGCGGTTTGCTTTGGCAGGAAAAGCACCTTCTGAAGACAAAGGGTGGTTTTCCGCCGGGGCCCCTCTGCGCCCGCGTGTGGTTCCGCGCCGCTGCCACTGGGTGGCGCCGAGGAGCCGGGATGGCGGCCGAGGCCGCGGCGTCTGGCTTCTGGGCTCCGTCCGGCTCGGGCCGTCAGTGGCCGAGGCAATGCGCGAGGGGAGGGCAGTGGGGCCAGCGTCCCTCCCGAAGCCGCTTGTAATGTGGACAGTCCGTCTTATATAACGAAGGAATAAAAGCGTTTTTAGACAAGATGGTTTTAGTTGGAAAACACGATTTTTATTGATCTGTAGATCCTCCTGCACGGAGAGCGCTCACAGGCCTGTCGTCGGGTCCTGCCCTTCAGCCCCCACTCCTGCACAGAAAGCGCTGAGGGTGAGATCACGCTCACCCTTCCTTCCTGGGTGGTCCTGGCATCTCCTGCTGGGGGCGGGGGGTGGGGAGCCACCACCGATGGGCTTCCCCTGCCTTCCCGGTCCCAGCCCCAGCCCCAGCCCCAGCCCCGTCCACCTCCCAGGCCTTAGTGGTCACGCCCTCCCGTCCCCTGCGCTCTTGAATAACCTTGCTTGGCAATCTCCATCTTAAAAACCAGACTAAAAAAGAACAAGAAGTACCTATTAGCTCTCTACTTTTCCTTTAGATTTATTGCCTGGCTCTCTCTCTTTTTTAAAGATTATTTATTTGAGAGACAGATAGGGAGAGAGAGAGACAAGTGAGGACGCGGAGAGGGAGAAGCAGGGACTTGAACCCAGGACTCAGGGATCCCGACCAGAGCCGAAGGGAGACCCTCAGGCACCCTTACTGCCCATCTCTTGCCTTTCCTTCTCAACAAACGCAGGGATGGACTTGCCTGTGAGCACCGCCTCGACTTCCTCCCTCTTCCTTACTCCAATCCACCCTGATTTAATTTCTGTCCCTTCCGCTCCACTAAAACTGACCTTGCCCATCACCCCAAATCCAGCTTTCATCCCTTTTCCCATTATATTTGGTAACTATCATCTCGATCTCCTTGAACTTGGACCACTCTTGGCTCCTGTGACTTGCTTTCCTTGCATTTGCCACTGGGCCCGCCCCTCGTTGCTCTCACCCTCATCTTGGTTCCTCGGCGGCGCCCATTTTCCATAAAGCACTGTGCAGGGGGGTGCCACAAACCCTGCGACAGCACGGGGGAAAGACCTGAGTCTGCGAAACAAAGCGACTGGAGTCCTAGATCCCCATGTGTTTTTACTAAGTTAGAGTGATGTTGGCAGGTGTCTCAAGAATAGGGTAAGTCCCCAGGGTCAAAGGACACAGGTAGGGAATGGAGGGAGAGAGGGTTGGGATGTGTGTGAAAGCCAAGCAGGATCGTTTTAGCTCCGACCAGTGTCTGGATCCAATCTCACACACCCACGTCATCAGGCGTGTAAGAGGCTGACCAGGGGCCGCTTCCTGGGCGGGGCCGAGGGCCAGTCAGCATTCCTCCCTGGGCATGGACATGGTCTTCCGGTTACCCATTGCTGCGGAACTAACCATCTGAAGCCTCACGGAGGTAGCCGGTGGGCTCTGCGGTTTTGGCAGGGATCAGAGCATGGGAGAAGGCTCCCGTCGGCTCCATATGGCATCAGCTGGGGCATCTCCGAGGGGATGGGGATGCTAGAGGATCCACGTACAAGATGGCTTCCTCACACAGCTGGGGATTGGAATTGGCTGTTGGCTGAGAGCTCTCACGTGCTGAGGGCCAGGGTACTCGGCTTCTATCCCCGCGGGCCCTCTCCAGGATCTGCTTGGCCATCCTTACAGTCTGGTGGTTGGGTTCCCCAGAGCCAGGAGGGGATTATCGCCAGTTTCTTAGGGCCGAGGCTATATTTAACTGGTTAAACAGTGGCAGGGCTCAAGTTCAAGAGAAGAGAACAGACACCTCACCTCTTGAAAGGAATATCAAAGACTCTGGGGCCATGCTTTCAAACTGCCACATCTAGGGTGTCTTTACCTGTATTCTCTCGTCCTCCTTGTTAGTTTTTGTCTCCATACGTTTAGCTTAGGGCTAAGTGGGGACGGTCACCAGAGTTGAGCCCACACACCTTTCTTTTTTCATCCCAACATTAGGACTATTGCCCTTCAGCCATGGCCAAGCTTGCAGATGAAAGAGAGGCTGTCCGTAGTTGGATCCCTACCTCTTCCAGGACGGCCGAGAAGAGGATAGGAAGACCAAAGGGTGGAGTTTCTGGCACTTTCTTTGGGAGCAAGAGGAATTCTCTCAGCAAAGGGAAGAGTGCTGGTGAAATTCGCTGGAGCCAATAGGTCAGCGTTTCTGGAAGGCCCCAAGTTCATGGCCCTGCTCTACAAGCACAGAACCCAATTCCTGCTATTATTCCTACTGTTGCGGGTAGAGTATTATGACTGGAATGAGTATCAGCTTCTTGTCTTTCACGGAGTTTCAAAAAAGGTAGAAATTAAAAGTCACGAGGCCCATGGTGTCCAGGTGATTTCCTTTGAGGCTGGCAACAAGGAAGTGAGATCTTGAGCCAACTAAGGTAGACGCCGTGCAGCATCTGGCTTCAGCTGAAGTCACAGACTGACCTCATAGACGCTGACATGCAACTCTGAGAGTAATGGCTGCCTCACTGTAGACCCACACCAGCTTTGAGCCCGTGAGCTTGAGCCACAGGTAATCTGCAAGGGGGAGAGTGATAGCAGGTCAGTGGAGTGGCTCCTTGGCTCCTTCTAATGATGAAGGTGACAAAGAGAAGTACCGAGGCTGGCAGGTGAGAGGAGCTCTGTGCCAACTACTGTGGGGACCTTTTTACACCCACTAGGCACATTTTCCTGATCCAATCCCCTTCCTTTTGCAAGCATTGAATTAATTTCCCTTCTGCGTACAACACACCCCTTCTGTCTCCCTCAGGCCAGGAGCTCAGAATGGCCTTCAGCCAGGAGGACTTTATAAAGTATAGGGAATAAGGTGGATGTTGATCATAAAAGAGTTTCCACCCAAGGGGACAAGAGAGTCATTAGAAGTCTGTGTGGGATTCAAGAATTCTCTCTTGGGGAATCTGTTCCATCTTCATCAGATATTTTCCAGATGACCTTGGGAAGTCATTCAGAGGCTGTGGTTCAGCTTCCTCAAGGGCATCACAGCCTGGGAGGAAGGGGGGACCCCATGGGGCTTTCGGCAGGACCCTGATGGATGAACAGTATTTAGATAATCCAAGAGGAAGGCGAGGGGAAGTCGCCAAGGGAAGATGAGCAAGAGACAGATAAGAAAGGAGGCAGTGGGAGGAGGTTGCCTATGGCAATGGAAGGGGACACACTTCAGGGTCCCACGGACTGGGGTTCAGCTTTAGGTCCCTTTTTTAGGACCATTGGCAAGACCCTCTTTAAGTCTTGGTATTGGGACATCTAAATTTTAAATCGTTCAATATCTAAAAAGTGGGGATTAAAATAAGGACGTTAATAAAGTTGTGAGAATTGAGTGAGATCCTAGGTGGCTGCTTGAGGCCTGGCAACACGGATGAGAGATGTACCATCAGTGGCAGTGACTGCACACGTGTGTGCCCCTAGAGGACAGGAACTGGTCTGCTTGGAGCACAGGGCTTGTGTTGGGGAGGGGGGATCCTTGTGAAGGACAGGGCGTGATGATGAAGTCACACTTGGTATTGGTATTGGTATTGTGGTATTGGAGTGGTAGTGGATATACCACTCTCCGGATGAGGAATCTGAGCCCGAGAGAAGTGAAGTCACTTATTACGTGAACCCTGAGGTCATAATAGCATCAGAATAATTGACCTTCTCAAAAATACAAACTCTTCTGGGATCCTGGCTGGCTCAGTTGGTAAAGCATGTGACTCCGGATCTCAAGGTCGATCTCAAGGTCGTGAGTTTGAGTTTCACGGTGGGTGTAGAGATCACTAAGAAAAATAAATAAAAACTTAAAAAATTACAGATCTTTGAGGGCAGAGGCTGTAAGCGTTACATACAAACCCCTGCAAAATCCAGCACATCATACTGGTGCATATTCCTACTTTTTGAGTGGGGAGAGCAGGAGCTCACTAAAGAAACGTGTTATCTATACCGATGGTACAGTACACAGCTCATCAGCTAATCAAATCAAAACCTCATCTGTCTCAGAGTGTTTAGGGACAGACCCAGCTGACTTGGGCGGCTACATGAGATCGGTCCATAAACAGTTCTAGGATTCTATCTCTGTCTTTGACACGCTGATTATGGGAGGGAGCCAAAAGGGAAAAAAGCTGGAAAAATGGGTAACACCGAATGCTGGCAAAGGTGCGGCTAAACAGGAACTTGAATGTGATTCTTGCAGTGTTATAAATTGCCATGACCCTTTAGGAAAGCAATTTTACTCAAAGCTCTATGGCCTTTGAGCTCATCATTTCACACAAGTAGATTTATTTATTTATTTTTATTTTTAAAGGTTTATTTTTAAACAATGTCTGAATTAAAGGTGGGGCCGTGGGGCACCTGGGTGGCTCAGTAGGTTAACCATCTGCCTTGGGCTCAGGTCATAATCTCAGGGTCCTGGGATCAAGTCCTGCATCAGGCTCCTTGCTCAGTGGAGAGCCTGCTTCTCCCTCTCTGTCTGCCTCTCCCCCCTGCTTGTGTGCTTTCTCTGTCAAATAGACAAATAAAATCTCTGAAAAAAAATAATTAAAGGTGGGGTCAAGAAGAGTGGGCACCTGCATTGGGGTATGACTGGTGGGGAATGCAGGGCCCAAGCTGGGGGAGGTAGGTGTCCACATGTCTGTGGGGGTGGGGGGCAGAATGGGGGTGCAGGATAGAGCAGGATGTTAGCACCTCCTCGGGTAAAGGGACATCCCTGCAGGGGGCAGTGGAGGCATGGCCAGCCCGGGGAAGTGGGTGCAGTGGTGGAGTGGGGGCAGCGGGCAGTGCGAGATTTGATACAGGAAAAGGGATTGATTAAACAGGCAACTACAGTGAGGGCGCCAGGAGCCAGGCTTTGCTTGCCGGAGAGAGCAGTTAGAACTATGGAAAGCGGGACGCCTGGGGGGCTCAGTCTGTTAAGCTCCTGCCTTCTGCTGGGGTCATGATCCTGGGGTCCCGGAATCAAGTCCCACGTGGGGCTCCCTGCTCAGCGGGGAGCCTGCTTCTCCCTTTGCTTGCCGCCCCCCCTGCTTGTGCTTGCGCACGCTCTGACAAATAAATAAATAAAATCTTAAACAAATAAATGAATAACTACGGAAAGCAAGAACACTAGACAGAAGCCTGAGGTGTGGAATTGAAAATGGAGATACTTCTGTGAATTCATGGCTGCATACTTTACAGGTGAAAAATTTGCCTTTAAACAAAGATAAATGAAGTTGAACATCTTTTTTGTTTGCTTACCATGCATTTTTAGTTCACATCTTTTACCATGAAGAATTTTTGGACTATTAGTAACCATAGCCATTCGTTCTTAACAAGCAGCATGAATATTTTCCCAGGTTTTCAGTTTTATAGCTAAATAGATTTTCAAATTTGTTATGTATTCAGGACTGTCAGATTACCCACCCCACCCCAGCCCAGATGTTTCCTGGATTTTGTATCATGCTTAGAAACAACTTTTTCTTAGAGAAATTTCTCTAAAAAAAAAAAAAAAAGAAAACGCACTCATGTTTTTATCATGCACCTTCCTTCTCTTATCTTTTCTTTCTTTCTTTCCTTCCTTCCATCTCCTTCCCTCCTTCCTTCCTTCCATCTCCTTCCTTCCTGCCTGTCTTCCTTTTCTTTCTTTCCTTTTTTTTTTTTAAGATTTTATTTATTTATTTGACAGAGAGAGAGATCACAAGTAGGCAGAGAGGCAGGCAGAGGGAGAGGAGGAAGCAGGTTCCCCGCTGAGCAGAGAGCCCGATGCGGGCCTCAATCCCAGGACCTAAGCCAAAGGCAGAGGCTTTAACCCACTGAGCCACCCAGGCGCCCTCTTTCTTTCTTTCTTTCTTTCTTTCTTTCTTTCTTTCTTTCTTTCTTTCTCTCTCTCTCTCTCTCTCTCCCTTCCTTCCTTCCTTCCTTTCTTTCTTTCTTTCTTTCTTTCTTTCTTTCTTTCTTTCTTTCTTTCTTTCTTTCTTTCTTTTTCTTTCCTTCTTTCTTTCTCTTTCTTTTCTTGAGAGGGAGAGAAGCAAAATCCCCGCTGAGCAGGGAGCCCAATGCAGGACTCCATTCCAGGACCCTGAGATCATGACCTGAGCCCAAGGCAGATGGTTAACCTACTGAGCCACCCAGGCGCCCCTTGGCCCCACCTTTAATTCAGACATTGTTTAAAAATAAATCTGCTTGTAAAAAATAAATAAATAAATAAATCTGCTTGTGTGAAATGATGGGCTCAAAGGCCATAGAGCTTTGAATAAAATTGCTTTGAGCCACCCAAGATGCCCCAGTCACGCAGGTTTCTGATTCCGCTGCTCGGGTTTCAAGTCTGATCCATCTGGGAGCCCCGGTGGAAGACGTGCGGGTGGGGGGCC
>LNAC01000061.1:367868-393191 GCA_002007465.1 Ailurus styani | reverse complement strand
GGGGAGGGGGAAGACCTCAGGCAGCGGGGACCCCTCTGTTTTCTCCCGCGGGCGGAGCCAAAGGGCCGAGTGGGCGGGGCATCGCTAGGGCCGCGCCCCCCAGAGTCTGGGGCTGCGTGAGCTTGATTGAGCCAGTTCCTTCCCTTCTCTGTGCATCTATTTCCTCATCTGTAAAATGGGGACAGCAATTCCCCGCCCCGAAGTGTGCGGTAAGGAGTAACTGAGGTAATCCAGAGTTTAGAACTGCGTCTGGCACCGAGTAGTTACGTAGGGAACCGGAGATGCGCCTCGCTGGGCTCCCGCTGTCCGTCGGCCCAGCATTCCGACAGCCTGGCAGGGCCGCCCCGGGGGCCGAGAAGCAGCCTCCAGCGCTGCCCGGGGCGAGGGAACCCCGGAAGGCCAGGCCCCGAGGGGGCGCGCTGCGCGGAGCCCCGCGCCGAGGCTGGAGGTGCGGGGGACCCAGCGCTCGCTGCCGTCGCTAGGAGGCTCTGTTGCCGCTGGAATCTCCCGATCGCCGGCTTCTTCACCAGCTTGCCGGCTCCTTCGCAGAATGAAACCTCTCGGGTGTCCTTCCAGCCTCTTTCAGCTCTGTCGTCCCCGGATGCCCGGCGTGCTTTTTTAATAAAGGCAATTAAACACACACACACGCACGCACGCACACGCACACACACACGGTGTTTAAATCATGAGCAAATCGAGGATTAAGGAGCGCGGTTTCCCGGCTTTGGCTGGGCGGAGGCAGCCAGGCGAGCAAGGAAGGGCAAGCTGCTGGCTGGCCGCTGGAGGGCACCGCCCGGCAGGTGCGCCCCAGCCTGCGAGCGGCCGGCGCGGCACGAGTTCAAGCCCCGTCTGGGGGGCTCTGGCCTGCGCCCGGGCTCAGGGGACCTGGGTGAGGGGCGAGGCCCCAGCAGAGGGCCTGCCTGCCCGGGGCCCGGCGGCTGGCGTTGCCTCCTGGGGCGGTGTGCCGGGGTCGGCGGCGAGGGCCCGCAGCTCCACTGCTGGGCTGGAAAGCCGCAGTCCCCAGCCTCTCCTCCCTCCCGACGCCGACAGTTTTCTGAGCACCGGGCCACTTTTCGTCCCATGTTTTCTGCTGGGCTTTGCAGCCGGCGCTTCATCCTCTTTACCTCCACGGTAGGCGGCTGGTCCTGCCTCTTTGCATCGTCCCCACCTGGACTGGATGGTAAAGCGCGCCCTCCTGGAGGCCACCCCGGCTGGAAGGCTCTGCCCTGGGGGCGGGAGGGCTCGTCACCCTCATTCTTCATCCCCCGCTGGCTCACACTGCTGCCAACCAACCCGTGCGGCTCCAGCCCTCTCCAAGAACCGAAACCACGTTCGGCCTCCTCCGAAGCCTTTGCACCTGCCGACCTGACCCTCTGTCTCCTCTTTGCCAACCTGCCTCCTTCCCCTGCTCACATTCTTCATCTTCGTGAGCCGTCCTAGTCTGGCTTCTTGGCTCTGGGCACCTTCATGAACCCAGAGGCCAGTCAGCCTACCTAGGGTGGGGCTGGAAATCGCCCCCCTGGCTTTATTAGATCAGGGAAATTGTACCTGCCGTCTCCAGGATGCGCCGGGCACCCTTCCCCAGCTTGCCTCTCTGGTGCACTCTGCTTTCCCAACCCTGCTCCCGTAGCTAAACTGTCTTCAAAACCTGCTCTCAAGACCTTAGACTTTCTCTCTTGCTTCTCTACACTTCCTCTGAAGCCGGCCCATTTTTGCTATAGTAGTACTCTAGCGAAGTGGTAATCACAGAGTTACCTGTGTGCTCTGTTTTCTAGAGCCTGCGATCCTTGAAGGAAGAGCTCACCTCTTATGTATTTAATTTAATTTTATTTTAATAAGGTATGTTAGTAGCAGCTTGCATGTCTTTGCATTTCCAGGACCAAACACAGTACCTGACCTGGGATTCCCCCCCCCCCGAATGAATCTACAATTAATTAATCAATCACTAACTCCCAAACCATGTTTCTAAACCTCCAGAATATTTTTCTTTTTTTTTTTTTTTTCAGAATATTTCTTTCACTTCTTATATCCTAAACCTCCCTTACCTTGCCCATCATATTCCTAGATACCTGCTGGTGAGAAAACGAAATTTCTTAAGGATTCACATTGGAAGTACTATTTTGTTCATTTATTTAAAAGACAGAGTGATCTTGTTTAGCTCTTTAACAGGGCAAGAGGAACAAATTTAGGGAGAATAGGTGGGGATGAAGGCCAGAAGCCCATTTCTGGGTCAGCCACCCCCCCAAGCCCACGTAGCCTGAGAACAATCCCCAAAGCCCCTCACCCCCTGCACTTTCAGGCAATGGTTGTCATGGTCTTCAGACAGATAAGGACAGAAGGGGGTTCTGTGACAGAATGAAGGCACTGCTGGGTTTGAAAATGGGGGGGCATTTTCCCCTTAAGACTAATTTTAATAGTCGCCTAAGGACAATCTTGTAAATGAAGTAAGAAAATGGAATAATGCATTTCAGAACCGAATATTTATACTACTTAGGTAATTGAGAAGAGTGGCCTGAAACATAGATAAAATGAACCTAGACCAGGAGGAGAGAATGGACGCATCTGGAAGAAAGTGAAGACACAGAAAGTGGGACTAGAAACAGGAAGGAAGTGGGAAGGGTCAGCTTCTTTAATCTAAAGCAATTTACCCAGAACAAATCTAACCTGTGGTTCAGGAAACTCTGGGTGCTAAAATAGACTTAAATATTTATCTACAACCTACCTATCACTTGTCGTTTGACACCCCACGTCTCATGGGTCTGGAATATGGAATCGCAGAAAACTCTCATTCAAGAACCACGCTAGCCTGCCTCATGCAACAAGCCTGATTCATAAAACACCAAAACATCAAACACTCCCTCAGTATGTTGCATTTCTCATGAGGGTTCTCATCTGGATAAGATCTGCTTGAGCCATCGTGTTATTGGCTTGGATACCTTTGTACCTTCTAGTTCGGTGCTTGATGAGAAGTTTCCATTTGCTATGAAATGCAATGAGCATCGAAATAACCAACACCAAATCGAACCAAAGTCAAATACCTGACTAATTGTAGAGTTTGCTTACTGGACCCTCCAAACCCTCCAACATTATTCAATGCTCCAAATGTGTTTTGTTTGTTCGTTGGCTTGGCTGTACAGTGTTTTGTTTTGATTTTTGCATAGTTTTCAAAATTTAAAAATTTGCAGATTTCTCCTGAAAATCAGGATTTCTGACCTGTGTTGGAAAATTGGAAGGTTTGGGGACGCTGGCCCCCCTATCCTGAATGGTCACGCTTGGCAGACCTTATTAGATGGGGCAGCTTATCTCCAGTTTATATATTCCACTGGTCCTGTTGTTTAATGCATTCTGCTCATTCATTTATGTGACTGGCCTGTAGGTTATCACAAGGATATTTTATTGAGCCAGTAATTCTCTAGCTAGGCAAAAATGTCCTTACGTCAATGCTTCCTTTAAGTGTGGACTCTAACAGGGGACATGGGTTAAGGAAAAATAAAGGTGAAACCAGACTCTGCTACAATTAAAATGAAATCTGAAACAGGAAGTCCTTCTTAAAGCTACATGTCTATGAATTTTATGTTTGCCTGCTATATGCCTATCATCTCTCCTAGGTTTTGTAACTGTGTTAATATACTTGAACGTGAATTTTTATTGAATTATAATATTCCTGCTTGCAGTGCTGGAGGGTTGGAGTTAGGAGAAGGAATTTCCAAATTTGGAAACAAAAATTGGGTCACTTTCCATGTTTCTGAAACATCTGTGTTTATAGCCAGGAGCTATATTTTTATTGCCATATTGAAATATGCCTTGGTTTTGTGAACTGGGATAAAACTTGAGTTGTGCTAGAGTCAAAATTCTCCACGTAATACTTTGTCCTTCCTAAGGTGCTTTATAAAGGAGTGGGTGCAATAGGCGCATTTCAGAAGTCTTAGTTACTCGTAGCCTTGCTTTCAAGCTAAGGCTCTAAGAGACCCTCAGATTTCACACCAGCCATTTGGAACACGAACCTTAAATGCCCCTCTTACCTTGGAGAACAGGAGGTTTGCTATCTGCTGTCACTTCCAAGACAGGGCTGAGTTTCATTAAAATGCTACCTGAGGATTGTGGCATTTATAAGGGGAGATGTTTGAAGAGAACAAGGCAGAAAAATAAACATGTCAGTGTTAAGGGGTAGTTTTCAGCAAGATAGTGGGAAGAATGCTAACAAGATTTCTTTTTTTTTTTTTTCCATTCATTATTTAGGAGGACTTTTGTCAAATCCTTTTTATTGCTTCCCATTGGTTCGAGAGACAGGCCAAATAGGACTTTATTAGAACTTGATGAATCATCAAGAATTAGTTCATGAAAAGACAGCAGGAGGGTGGCCTATAGTGCTTCTGAACATAAAAAAACTGAGACCCAGATGCCTGGGTGGCTCAGTCGGTTAAGCCTCTGCCTTCAGCTCAGGTCGTGATCCCATGGTCCCAGGATCGAGCCCCACATCAGGCTCCCTGCTCAGCAGGAAACCTGCTTCCCCCTCTCCCTCTGCCCCTGCTTGTGTTCCCTCTCTCGCTGTCTCTCTGTCTGTCAAATAAATAAAATCTTAGGGCGCCTGGGTGGCTCAGTGGGTTAAAGCCTCTGCTTTCGGCTCAGGTTATGATCTCAGGGTCCTGGGACCGAGCCCCGCATCGGGCTCTCTGCTCAGCAGGGAGCCTGCTTCCTCCTCTCCCTGTCTCTCTGCCTGCCTCTCTGCCTACTTGTAATCTCTCTCTCTGTGTCAAATAAATAAATAAAATCTTAAAAAAAAATAAAAAAATAAAATAAAATCTTAAAAAAAAAGATTTGATTTATTTGTTTGAAAGAGAGAGCATGATGGGGGGGCAGGCACCCTGTGACATTTTATAATATTCATTTGAAAACATGAATAATAAAAGCTAGCTCTGTTTAATCATTGTTCTCAGATTTCCCCAAAAGACTGAAAGTAATGACAAATGTGTCACCTTTCTGATGGTTGTAGAGGTCAACCTGTTGGACCCCAAGGAAGGCCCGTGCTCTTTACTATCACACGAAATTGCCCCCTGGATTGGGCTCTGGACCTAGAATTAACTTACTGTGTGATCTTGGGGAAGTCAGTTTGTATTTTGAAAATGAGGGTTTCATTAGTTTCTCGGAAATGAATACTTGAACTGACTTGGGCGCTCAGCGTGGCTCAAACTCAACGGATTCTGGGACTATCCCAAGAACTCGGCAACTTTTCAAAAGCACTATGCATCAGGGGAGTGTGGGATGAAGTAACACTAAAAAGCGTTGCCAGCAGCCTTACCTACACCCACCCACCCACACCACACTCGCACCAGCCGTGAGCTGCCTGAGACACGAGTCATCCCTCAAGGATAACTCTGGTGGAAAGCTGTATTCTCTGCTTTAAGTCCTGCAGCCCCATTATATACGATCTCTTCTTGTTATGATATTCTTTAGTACTTTAGCTTTTGAAGCTTTATTTATTTATTTATAATCATAGCCTCTTATAGAGATCCTCAGATATAAACATGTTCCCACACCCCCTACATCTTGTTGGTTGTTCTCCATTTTACAAATGGAGAGACTCAAAGACCCGACAGAAGCACCAACACACGGAAACCCGGTGTCCCGTGCCAGCAACAGGAGGCAGTCTTGACTCGGAATCCACTGCCAACCACGGAGCGCTGCTCTCCACAGCTGCCATCTTGATGTGGCCTGGGGAGCTGACAGTATGACAACACTCCAGTGTGGACAGGTAGAAAATATGCATGTGCATCCAAGCGCCTTCATATTAATGCCTATTTTAAAGAGAAAAGAAAGTACAAACTTGCTTACTCTTCAATACACGATTATAAAAGGGAAAAACAAATCCATCAGAAAGGGAAACGATCGATGTAACAGATAAGGGTCCAAGAGATGAAACTAATCCCACTCTGATGTGGCCAAATCCATGACCATTGCTGCTATTCCCCATGATAAAAGCAAAATGGTTTTTGATAGTCCGATTGACATAGGCGAACACTTATTAATGGTTCACTCTCAAATGGGGAGCGTGTACATAAAGCGTCTCAGTGATCTATTTTGGCCAAGACTTTTACTCTGATTTATTTACTAATGAGGGGAAGAAAACAGTATGGCGCCACTAAACTAGAAAAGACAGAGAGGAAGGATGAAGGAAAGAAGAGAGAAGGAAAAAAGATGAACTTGCGGAATGGTAATCTTAATGAGGAAGAGAGGTAAATGGGAAGAGATTTAATTTAGATAAATGTAAGGTAATACCTGGGGAGAAATAACAATCAGCAAATATAGAAAAGGGAAGGCTGCTGTGGAGGAAACAGCGCTGTAGAAAACAACCACACAGTAATACTAATTACTTGCCAAAGATACGGGTTCCTAATATCACTGCCACTAACTATGACTGCTGCTGTGTTGGTCTGTGTGTCTGGAAGGATCCCTTAGGAAACGGAAGCGGCAGTCAAGTTGCTTCATCCGGGCTTTGGCAGTAATTTTCCCTATGAAATGCTATGACAGACTTGCCAAAAGGAAGGTTATAAAAAGGCCATAAAAACACTGTTGAATGTTGAAAGCAGAACAGCTAGAATCCCGCCTGTACACTGAGGTGGGAGTTTCAATGGCTCGATCAGATCTCATTTTTATTTAGAGACGTCAAATCCAATTGGGCCCCTGTTTCTCTAGATAGGGATTTAGCGCAGGCCTTGGGTATCATATGTTCATTGTTTATTCTGCTCTATTTGTCTCCCTGTGGGAAGAGGCGCGTCCTGCAAGCATACTTGGTGGTATTCTCATTGGATTTTGGGCGTTAGTTAGATCCCCAAGAAGGGGAGGTCCTCTGAGCCCAGAAAACCGGTGTTGAGTCAACAAAATGGAGGGCCTTAGCCAGACTGAAAAATAAATAAACTCAGAATTAATATGCAGGAATCTACTTCCTGTTTGGGTGTTCTCTTGGTCTACTGGACTCTTCATGTAGTTCAACACTATTTATAGAGAAAAATAAAGCTGCAATAGTGGAGATGTGGGAGTCTGGACAAATTAAGACATCACCTGAGAGATAGTACATCCTTTCTGCCCATTTACCAGCCACGATGCCTCAGTTTCCCATCGTAAAGAGAGCAGTTCTCTGTGGTACCTGGCCAGAGGATAACTCACTAAAATGTCAAAATGCAAAAACTTGGGTGAGGTTCCTCTACACAAACGAGTAAGGTGACATCATCCAAGAGGTGCAACAAAGTTTGCTGCCGTCGATATGAAGGCTGATCCAGCAACGTTTCTCCCAGACTCTTCACACGGTATGGCCCAGGATTTACACTGCAATTTCTCTCAAACTTCTCTGTCCATTAGTATCTCCTGAGAGCTTATTTTAAAACGATGATTCGTGGGGGAGCCTGCCTGGCTCAGTCTGTGGAGTGTGCGACTCTTGATCTCTAGGTTGTGAGTTCGAGCCCCGTGTTGAGTGTAGAGATTGCTTGAAAATAAAATCTTTAAAAAAATGAAACAAACTAAAATGCTGAATTGGGGGCCCAGCTCCAGAGTGCTGGTGGTGGATTTGGTTTTTAGCCCAACATCCATTCATCCTCCCTGTCCTTTTGGAGAATAGTCCTTCGCCTGCTTACTTTGTGTCCTTCAGGGAGGTTTCATCCTGCAGACCAAGGTGCCACGTGTAACCCAGGCCTGGCCAGTCAGAGCACTGGATACCCCTGGCCACAGTGGTTGGGGTGGACAGAATGGAACGTCTGGAGAGGCTGGAGCCATCTTGCCACCATCTTACCAGAGGGGAGTTTCTATTTCATAAATCAAAAGATGGAAAGAGAGAAACCAAGTCTTGGCAATATTGTTTGAGCCACAGATTGGGCCAAACGTAAAGCCAGACAGATCTAGCCCTGATTTTTTGGCTTAAATGGGAGGTGGGGGAAGGGGAATCCACTTTTCATCTTTAGCCAGTTTGAGTGGGGTTTGCTGTTGCTTGTAACCGTGAATTCTAACTGAATTGTTATTATGGCAAAGCGTCTTACAGTAAGGTCTTTGATAATCTGAGTAAATATTCTATGATCAAATAATTCTATAATTGCCTTGAAAGGAATATATGTCAAAAATGCCTGTTTGGTAGGAACACTTTGGAATTAAATCTTAGTTTAGGTAGGAAGAAGTTCTTACGAGGTGTTCTTAGATAAAGGTCAACTAACAATAAAACCTGTTGTCTGTTGACTACCTATGAGGCTCTGGGCACTGAGCTTTTAATATATTAGTCCTGATTTTCACAACAAACCCAGAATGGGTAACATCTTCATTTAAGGATGAGGAAACGAGGGTTCAGAGAGGTGAAATAACCCATTTAGGGTCACACAGGAGGAAATGGTAGAACTTGGTCTCCAAGGCCTGCTGCCAACGTCACCAGCCAACCTGGGAGGCTCCAGGATCATGTGAGATTTTTCCAAGCCTTCCTATCTCTTCCTGGCAGACCACAGCGTAACTAGAATTCACCATAATTTATTTCCCCTGCCCAGACACGGCGTGAACGTTCCTAATCTTTTCTTCACCGACTTTTCTGGTTTCTTTTTTGAAATTGTGCATTAATCATCCAGGAAACCCTTCTTGCGAATGAAGGAAGACATCTCATCCTCCCCAAGATGCCCTCAGCGTTCCCCAGAGCCTCATGTCACCCTCCAAGGTCATGTTTCTGGTCCTGAAGGGCATGGCTCTAAATGGATTTGAACGTGGACACCTTCCCCCCCCGCCCCACCCCACCGTGTCTCCAAGATTCAGGCAGACTCATGCACATTCCTCTTCAGCGGCGTGTCATTCCTTTCTTCCATGCCCGTCCCTGGGTGACTTGTCCCTTGGTCGGCCGCTTCTTTCCGTGATTTCAGGCTGCCTCTTGTTGGCCTCCTGCTCCAAGTCTGCAGGCAGCTTGGTGGGAACTCAGGGGACCTTGGTAGTGCCCGGAGCTTGGGGGGTAATGGGTGTCTGATGAGCCCTTCACTGCACCGTCCTTTTTATGCTTCATGTTCCACTTTCCTAAATAGGTCACAGTCATTAAGAAAAACTATTCTGAGAGACAGTTGTGATATAGCTGTTAACTGAAAAACAGGAGCCAAATAACTCCCTGAACTTTGAATCTCCTTTAACTTCTTCCCAGAAAGGTGATGTAGCCACAACCAGGAAAGGCACGCTCCTTCGGTCTTGTTAGCAGAACAGATCTCTGGGCTTGATCTCAAATGCCCAAGGTGCTCAGTCTCCAGGAGCATTTGGATAACCTACCGGTGCCCCCTCCCCAAGACATACCCCTGTCAATGGCTCCCTGAAGTGTGCGGGAAGGAAACAGGGGGAGGACCCCTCAGCCTTCTGTGTATTTTCATAGCTTGTGTTCTATCAGTACACAAGAGAGGATCTGTTGGCATTCTGAGTGGAAAAGTTCTTGGCTGGAAGGACTGAAGTTGTCAGCGTACTGAGGGACATTAGCATTAACCGTAAATGCTAATTTGTAATAACCCAAAACAAATAAGAAATGCTCCCACCCATTCTCAAACACTCGCTGGTGGGGGTGGGTGTGGGTGGACAGCCCTTGGTTAGTAAACCCTAGAGACTGGGTAGTGCCTGGGGCTGGAGGTGAGGAAGCAAACTTCCCAGGATCCTTTGCGTCCTCCTTGAGCCAGACTCAGGGCTCTTGGGAGACGACCTCCAACTAGTCAGGGGTCTCTCCCAGGACTACAGAATTGTGGTATACAAGCTTCCAGCAAAATGCTGAGCCTAAATGGACACTCCGTAAATAGTTGCCAATGAATTGCCATGTCTTGCTCATTATTATACGCTCGTTGAGACCAGAGATCTCACATCCTCTATGTTGTGAAAAAGCCCCGGGCGGACTTACTATAATGCCACGCTACTGATAAGCACTCAGGAAATATTAATTACTATTGATGAAAGTGGTGACTACTTTCATTTAGATGCAAACAACCAAAAAGAGCTAAATACCCTTGGCTCTTTGCCTCTGTTTGCATTTGGAGAGACTGATTAATCCGGTCTTACAATTAATTACTCGCCTTCCATCTCGGGCACCTAAAACTCAGGTGCATTCAGGTTACCGAGCAGTTGTGTGGGTGGGCGAGAGACTTTCTTGGGCTTCAGCCAGGGAACCAGGCTATGCCGCAGAGCTAGACTTTTAAGATACGGAAAGGTTCATAAATATGCCAAAATAGGAGACAGGTCAGTCCAGGTGAAAAAAATGAGGCATCCAGAGAGTCCAGGAGGCCAGGAGGGGAGGAACAGGCAGGGACCACCAGGGGAAGCTGGGGGTTATTTGGAGAGAGCCGAGAGCTGGGGTAGGGCTGGAGTCGGTGTCCTGTATCCCCTCTCAGGCCCCCACTCCCTGAAGCCCCGGTTTCGCCTGAAAAAGCGATCGCTATCTTGCTGAGTGCAGGCAAGATCAAATCTGTAAGGGACAGCCAGGATCCAACTTTCCATCAGTCTTCGTAAGTCTGACCGGGGGTTCTTACTCCTTGCCAGTGGGTGAGTCGTAAGGATTTTCTTTCCCAGGATGATCACTGCGGGGTGTGGGGCATGTCACGCTCCCTGACTTCTATACCGAAGCATGAGAAAAAAGTCCAAGGCAGGACTAAAGCTTTAGAGAGAATTAATACCACTGCGAGTCTTAAAACAAAAAATAAACTCTGATTGTCATGAGCAGTCACGGGTTTACCGATGCAGAGCGGCCTTTCTGCTGAGTAGCGGGGTGACCTGGGTTCATTTACGGATTTGCAGATTTGCAGATTATGCTCTCATTTTGTTCAACTTTTAGACAAGAGACGATAACATTTGCAAATGGCTTAGACACGCCTGGTCTGACTTTCCTCAAATATCCCGCAAGATGAGATCCATTTTGTTCTAAAGAAAACGTAGAGAGAACGGAAGACGGTGTTTTGAGTAAAAGCGGCCCTGAAACCCAGTCCCCTCCCCTTCGGTTTATTTCCGGCTCCACTCCCCGTCCAAATGGCAATTCCTTTTTAATTAGCCAGGAGTGTTAAATAACCGAAGTAAGCTATATTCTCTTCTTCCTTCCCAGGTGATCAGGATTCGGATCAGTAAATTTTGGCCGTTCTTCTTTCCCGGAGCTAGAGTGCCAAGGACCCAAGATAGGGCAGCTACATTGATTTTAATGACTTTGCTAGAGGTCACTTTGGGGGAAAAGTTTCAAAGACAACCCACCCAGCAGTGAAAGGCGACGCTAATGTTCTAGGTGATGCCCTAGGCACAGACCTTCCCAGGGGAATGCGTGCAACATGGGAATTCTTGGGAAATGTCATGTCAAGGCAAGCTTGTCACTACAGAGTAGAAAGAGGGTACTTACCCTAGACAGCAGTTCCTCTTCACTGACCCCTTACATCAGGGGCTCCTCTGGGTCTCCTCCTGGGAGTGTCCTGTAAGGTCCATGAATAACCAGAGAATTGCCGCCTCTTTGTAGAGAAAAGAAAATGCATAATGTTTTTTGTTTGTTTGTTTAAGATTTTATTTATTTATTTGACAGAGAGAGAGATCGATCACAAGTAGGCAGAGAGAGAGGAGGAAGCAGGCTCCCTGCTGAGCAGAGAGCCGGTATGGGGCTCGATCCCAGGACCCTGGGATCATGACCTGAGCCAAAGGCAGAGGCTTAACCCACTGAGCCACCCAGGTACGCCAATGTTTTTAATTCAGTTTGTATTTCTTACCTCTATCACAGACCTCTCTAGACTTCAGTTTTTATACTTCTTTCCTTTTGACTTGGTTTCGAGTCTTAGCTCTGCAACTGAGCAGTTAGGAGATCTTGGGAAACTTTCACAAACTCGGCTTCTCTGTTTTCTCATTCATAAATTGGGAGGGTTCCCACCGACCTCACTGGCTTGGGAAGCACAGAGAAGAATGCGTGTGAAGCACCCAGAAAGGGGCCCAGCACAGAGCGGAGGCTCACAAGTGGTCCCGAAATTCTTCTTTCTCCCCCGGCCACTTCTTACAGAAGTAGATAGAGCTGCTGTCGCCGAGGCAGCATGGGGCCCCGGGGCGGGGACACGCTCCTGGAACCCTGTGCTGACCACGGAAGTCCTGCTCAGAAGCTCACCATAAAGAGTCGCCGTGGGGATGGGGACCCTGGGGAGAATAGATCCCTGGAGTCTGCCTAATGCCAAAGGAACAGGGGCAGAGCGGGCTGGACCGGAACTGGGTTGAAGAGCAAATGGAGAAGACATGCAAGAAAATGACCTCCAGGAAGCCACATGACACAGTGACCTGCAGCATTAGAGCTTGCCCCTCCCCCTTGTCCTGCGTGCCCCCCGCCCCGGGTTAAATGCCCAGACGGTGTTTACTCACAGCTGACTCGCTCGTGCTCCCAGCGAGTCTGCACTTAATTGTAGGGGATTAATAACAATCGATGACTGATGAACTGAACGAATGACACTTTTTAGCCTCCCGAGAACCCAGATTTGCATCTTCCCAGCCTCTGAGGAAAAATGGGCATTCTGTAGGGCACCAAGTTCAGAGAATCATTTTTTGGAGATACTGCCTCGGAAATCCTTTTGGCATTGCCTCGGCAGCTGCGGAGTAGGAGAGAAGGATCCCGAGAGAAGGTTTGCGGTAACAAAATGGTTTCTGCATGACTTTTGTGGTGAAATGCAAGAATGGTTTCTCTGAGGAATGAAATATGACCGGTAAACTTCCAAAATTTCATAAAAAAACACAAATCAACAAGAAGCCAGCTCCTCTGCTCTCTTTGGCATTTGGAACATACTTTACCAGCGAATGTCCCCATACGAGCCTTTTCTTTAGACTTTATCTTTTATTTATTTATTTTTTATTCATTTACTTGACAGAGAAATCACAGGTAAGCAGAGAGGCAGGCAGAGAGAAGAAGAGGCAGACTCCCCACTGAGCAGGGAGACCGATGCGGGGCTCGATCCCAGGACCCTGGGATCATGACCTGAGCCGAAGGCAGAGGCTTTAACCCACTGAGCCACCCAGGCACCCTAGACTTTATCTTTTAATTTTGTTGCTGGACATACTAAGTCACTTTGAGTCACGGTCTCAGACCACAGTTTGGTGGCTCCATCTTTGACAACAAAGAGCCTTGTTTCTTAGACTCATCAAAAATATGAATGAAACCATAGCATTATCTGCCCAATGAATCTTCTAGAATAAAGGACTTATTGCCACTGGTTATCTTTTAAGCCACTGCCCAGCTTTTAAATCCTTCTTTATGCCGGTACATTTATACCCTAAGGGATAATTGGACAGGCAGTTGTCAACTTTTTGAAAAATGGAAGCTCGCAGATAGGCTTCCAAAAAAATAGCTTATTTGTAAGACCATGTGCTGAATGGAGCCCTCCCGGGGCTACAAGTTTTGTGGTGACTTCAGTCGATGGGCAGAACAGGCCCAGCAGATGTGTATTTTGGGAAACTGAGGAGCTTCCCAGGAAGGAATTCAGCCTGGGTCACTGCTGGAAACTGGGGTAGGGACCCGACAAAGCTCCTGCTGCAAAACCTGGGGGCTTCCTGGAAAGAGACTCCTCCAAGGGGAGAAATTGGGCTGTGGGGGCAGGAAACTGTCCCTCTCCCTCGTTCTTGGCCTGGCTTCTTCCACACGCCCAAGTCTAGAGAAAGAGAACACTATACATAAGTAAAAAAATGGGAAGATCTGTTTTAATAGACTCTATAAAATATGGGGGTTGAAGCAATAGTGCTTTGAGACTCCCTCCCCTGGGCATCGCTTACTGGTCCATAGGTTGGGAACCATTAGGACTGAGGATGTTGAGGGCATTGCCTGTAGGGGACAGATACACATACCCTAGGGACCCACAAGAGGAGACGTGGTGCCTGGAGGCACAGTGGCAGCCGCGGCATGAAGTGCGAGAGCTGGGGGGACACTGGCAGCAGGGAGAAGAGCAGAGGAGAAACCCCCCGTTCATGCCCCGGATTTCCCAGGCAGAAGCACCGCCAGGTAACGCTCCCGTGGCTTGGAAATTGGATGACTAGTCTTAGTAGGACCTCTTCCAAACATTGGTGAGACCTAGGAGAACTTGGGTTTTATCGTGTATTTGGTAATCATCTTACACCTTAAAGCAATATTTTAAGTAGTGGTTGTATGGAAAAAGAGTAGAACTCTTTTGGTTTTTAAACCCATTAAATATATTTAAACATAGCAAAGTGCTTTGCAAACAGATAACTGGCCTGTGGCGCCTTCCCGCAATCAGCCAAGCCGTTCACCCTAATCCCCGTGCTTACTTAGGGTTCAGAACTCAGAACTTACTTAGGGCTATGCCTGGTAGTTGATCCCTGAAATATACTTTTGGAACCCTGGATGGGGGCGAGTGGGACGAGAATGAGAAGTCCCAATGCCAAATGAGAAGGGGCAGAACGAGAAAGCAGGCAGAGAAGAAGTAACCAGCGTCTATTTGCTTATGTCTGTCTTCCCTTCCCTTCCTTTCCCTTTCTTTTATTTTATTTTTGGTTTCTTTTCTAACCAAATGTTCATAGAACCTTTATTATTTTTAGAAGAAAGCGTTGCAGAAAGCATTATTTATTTTCTAATACCTCTTTAAAGATTTTATTTATTTATTTGAAAGAGGGAGAGAACATGAGCGCGGTGGGGGGGAGGAGTAGAGGGACAAACAGACTCCCGCTGAGTGCGGAGCCCGAGGCCCTATGGCACTCAGTCACAAGACCCTGAGATCAGGACCTGAGCTGAAGTCAGATGCTTAACCAACTGAGCCACTCAGGAGCACCAGCAATATTTATTTTTAAAAATACTTTATTGAGCTATGATTGGAAAGCTATATGTACTTAAGGTATACAACTTGATGAGTTTTGAGATAAGCGTACATCTGTGCAACCATCACCCCAATCTAGGCCATAAACATTGAGGCTCAGAGAGGTTTAGCAAGTTGCAGAAGTCACACAGGTAGTAAGTATCAGCTCCAAGACCTGTAAAACTGGGCATGGAAGTTGTGTGGGGTCACTGGCCTGCGAGCCAAGGTACAGTCAAGAGGAAGAGGAAGGGTGGGCACAGGTGAGGGCACATGGGGGCAGGGAAGGGCCAACTGGTGAGAAGTCACAAGTCACCACTAGATGGGAAAATCAGTGACTGCAAAGGTGGGTGCTGGGCTGGGGATGAGGAAAAGAAGCAGAAAGGGAATTCCCATAGAGCCTACCCGTTTGCACAGCGATGGCAGGAAGAAACTGGGAGCTCGGGGAAATTTTCCCTGGACCTATGTGGAAAATGGTAAGCAGGAGAATGGGTGGAGGAGCAGGGGTGAGGCTAGAGGGCTGGAGGTGGGGAGCGTGGGAGGTTCTGCTGTGATGGTTTTGGAGAGGCCAGTAGAGCTAAAAAAAGTCAAGCTGAGTCCCCACTGACATCGGTAGGACATGGGGAAGCGTGTGTCCCCACACAAACCTTGTCTCTACTAATAATCTTGATCAAAGTTTTCACTTTTTTTTTTTAAAGATTTTATTTATTTATTTGACAGAGAGAGATTACAAGTAGGCAGAGAGGCAGGTAGAGAGAGAGAGGAGGAAGCAGGCTCCCTGCTGATCAGAGAGCCGGATGTGGGCCTCGATCCCAGGACCCGGAGATCATGACCTGAGCCAAAAGCAGAGGCTTTAACCCACTGAGCCACCCAGGCGCCCAAAGTTTTCACTTTTATTCCTTAAAAAATTACCTACTGGGGGATGCCTGGGTGTCTCAGTGGGTTAAGCCTCTGCCTTCAGCTTAACTCATGAACCCGGGATCCTGGTTTCGAGCCCCGCATCAGGCTCCTTGCTAAGCAGGGGGCCTGCTTCTCCCTCTCCTTCTTCCTCTGCTTGGGTTCCCTCTCTCGCTATCTCTCTCTCTGTGTCAAATAAATAAATAAAATATTTTTAAAAATTACCTACTGGCTGTTTAAAACTTAGAGTCTGAAGGCCAATAGCAATATCTACAACCATTCTTAAAAGATGAATTTCTAGATTGTTTTAGTTTTTATTTTATACGGAGAAGATTCTTTTTCTTTTTCGCTTTGCAAACTATCCAACACTGGGAACCAGACTATTAAAGACTACCCATTCCAGGAATTCCCTGCAGGGTCCTAAGTACCTGGAGCTGGTTTTAAAAAGATCATTAAGAGAAGAGCATCTCTTCATTCCCTGGAGTTCCTGGTAATTTCTGTTTAAAGACCTAGACTCTAGCAGAGTTAATATTTACGGTGAGGTAATATATTCTTTACATGGACCCCAGACACCACAACACCTATAAACTCGCACATAGTTAACCTCTGTCTGCTCCTTCCTTTCTTTACTTATTAAGTCATTTCAAGACCTAGACTATTATCTGATATAAGGTTTCAATAATTTCACCCACAAGTCCTTTAAAATGAAAATTAAAAAAAAAAAAGAAGGACTTGCCAAATTCTCATTTCACAGGAAGAACCTTTACGGATTTCAGAAGAAGTGGTTCTGGGTAAGGTAAATGATAAAAATGGGAGAGACAAATAAATTATTATCATTTGTCTTTTGGAGTTATGTGCAAATTGCAGAGGAGGAAGCAGATTCCCAGGGGTGAAGCTTCCTCCAGAATATACCAAGCTTTTACCAAGCTTATTTTTTGATGTATACACCAGCATTCTTAAGGAAGTGTTTTCAACCAAGTCATAAAATCCTGCACCTGCTGTTTCTTTGCTGCACCCCCAGCCCAGGGAGCCCAACTCAGGTGGCCCGAGTGTCCAGATGTTCTGGTGTATCAAGATTTCACCCTTCCCTTAATCCAGCTCAGGCTACGTGATCTGCTGACCGTTCAGGGACCAGACCTCAGAGAATCTCCTGACTTAATTACACAGCAATGAGGAACTGAAAGCAGGTGGTGATTGGGAGGGCCTCTTGGGATCAAAGTAGTACACCGATTTAAAAGCTGACCCAAGCAAGAAATTGTATGCAAAAGTTTGTAGAGTCATTATTCATAAGGGCCAAAATATGTTAACTCAAATGTCCATCAGCTGATGAATGGATAAACAAAAGGTGGTATGTCCATTCAAGGAAATATTATTCGGCAATAAAAATAGAGGAAGAACTGATACATGTTACAACGTGGATAAATATAAATCACGAATGTCAGGAATGAAAGGGGATATCACTACAGATCCCACTTAACACTGAAGGAATAATAGGGGCTATTATGAACAACTTTAAGCCAACAAATTACTAACAATTTAAATGAAGTTGGACAAACTCTCTGAATAACTTATAAAAACTGAGACAGATGAGAGGGAATTTAAATAACCTGATATCTATTAAAGAAATTTAAATTATTATCAAAAATCTCAGGAAGAAAATTCCAGGCCCGTATTATTTCACTAGTGAATTCTATAAAATATTTAAGAAAAAAAATATTTTTTGAAAACAGCATGGGGAAACACTTCTAACTCATTTTGTGTGAGACTAGTATAGCCCTAATACCAAAACTTGACCAAACATTACAAAAATAAAAAAGAAAGAAAGAAAATTAGAGGCCAATATCCCTCTTGATTATCGACACAAGAGCCCTCAACAAAATATTAGTGAATCAAATTCAGCAACAATATATTAAAATGGTAAATATCATGACCAAATCCATTTACCCCAGGAGTGCAAAGTTGGTCTAACATTCATAAAAATCAGCCTGTGTAGGGCATCTGGGTGGCTTAGTCTGCCTCTTGATTTTGGTTTAGGTCATGATTTCAGGGTTATGAGATCGAGCCCACAGTCAGGCTCTGAGCTGGGCGTGGAGCCTGGTTACGATTCTTTCTCTCCATCTGTGCCTCATTGCTCGTGTGCTCTCTCTCTAAAATAAATAAATCTCCCAGAACATGGGATTTCCAGTGCTAAGGCTGGGAAAGCTCTGGAAAAACTGGGTTGGTTAGTCACCCTAAGTTTTAGACACTCTATAGGTTACAGACTGTGCTTGAAGACATGGAAACAAAGAACTCACCCAGTGCCATTTTTTTCTTCCAGAAGTTCTTTCTGGTCACTTTCCAGTACCTTCAAATATTGGTGTTTTTTGTTGTTGTTGTTTGTTCGTTTGTATTTTGTTCAGAATTTATAGCTCATAGCTGTCATCTGTGGGAGAGTTGGTCCACTAGAAGTTTCTTCAGTCTTTACTGGAAGCAAATGTCCTTTCAGTTTCTCTTACCTGACATATTACAAACCCTATGCCATCTCTTTTTCTCTGCCAGGTCAGGCTCCCCATCCTGAATAGGCGCTCCTCTCTCTTTCTCTCCTGAGCTACCTTCCCAGTCTCCAATCTTATGAATGTACCTCTCCCGGATGCTCCCTGAAATCCCTGCCCCAAGAGGGAGGTCCAGTGTGGATTATTGATTGGCTCTGGTCAACGTCAGGAAGCAATTTGTGCCCACAATGCTTGGGCTCTCTTCCATTCATGATCTCATCTGACCCTTACCACAGCTCTGCAAACTAGGCATTTTCCTCTCCATGCTATAGATAAGACACTGAAGAGTCAATGAAGGTATTATCCAAGATCACAAAGCTGGCAGGTGGAAAAAACATAAAGCCAACCTTCTTGTCTAACTCAGTGTTCTGGCCCCTTCTCACCCACAGGTGTCAGGACAGTGTAAATAGATTCTTCTGAATTAATATCCAGAATTTTATCTCCATTGATACTAACAGGCTTCTCTGATTGGCCCAGTATTTCCGGCACTAATTCTTCATTTCACGCACGGGTCCTCTTATGTCTTAGACAACATGACTCTTAATGTTCAGTGTCCTGGTCCTTCTGGGTGGTGGGTGAGTGATTATCCCTGGTGGGGATAGACATCTAGGAAACAAATACTTCCACAAAAATTCCCGGCATCTACTGTGTATGAAACTGTGCTAGGCCAAAGCATTCTCTAAGTAATAATAATAATAATAATAATAATAATAATAATAACAACAACCTTCTATACATAAAGGGCAGGGAAGGTTTTTCTGGGAAGAAGTTTACCAGCAAGAGTTAAAAAAGATGTTTTACTATGGAAGTCTGTCTTGTGAAATGTCATGCTGATTAATTCTACCATTTCTTCCTTCTCGGTGGCAGGTTGAGGATATTCAGAGGGATCTTGAGAATTTGCCCCAAGGAAATGAGTAAATATGGAACGGGGTGTGGGGAAAAATGAGCTGCTCCCCTCTGTAGCACAGCTCCAAGGGGGGCACCACGTGCTCGCTCTGATTTCCAGATTCCCGTTTAAGGTCACGCTCACCTGGTCAAGTGTGCCCCCCAACATTTCATTATAAATGAAATATTTTCAAACAGAAAAGTGGAAAAGACTTTGTGATAAACACACATAGATCCGCCACCCTGGCTCTACCGTTAATTAACACTGAACTATTGTGTTTTTTTGGTCACATACCTACCCACCAATACATCCCCCGACTTATTTTGCAAACTCATCTTCATTTTTATGTAATTCAAAGTCTGAACTCCTGGAGCCAGGTGCCCTTGCACTCCTGTACCCCGACTGCCACGTGACAACCTGGACTTGTGGTTGGCATCTAAAGGGGAGGCAAGGCCGTCCTGTAGGACCGAGCCCTCCACCCGCAGGATCTGAAGCTATTTCCAGGTAAATAGTGTTAGAACTGTGTTGAATTCTAAGACACCCAGCTGCTGTCTGAGATCGAGCTGACGGTGTGGAAACACCACCCCCCTCCCCACACATTGGAATAATTGGTGGTCAGAATCTTAGCAGGTGTCAGAACCCTTAACATACCGTGCATCCCCTACCGCCCCTACACACACGCACGCACACATGCACGCACACACACACGTACGATTACCACCAGCAGCCCCACCAGCACCTACAAAAGTCAGGGAGCCCTCAGTTGGCTACAGGTATGCAATTTTCAGTCTTGCCCCAAAGTGTTTTCTGATATGGTGGTGGCTTCTCTCCCATCATTGGTTGGGGGAGGGAAACCATCAGAAACATTAAAAAAAATTTTTTTAAAACACTTCATTTATTCATTTGAGAGAGAGAGAGAGATTGAGCACAAGGGCAGGAGAGAACATGTGCACACGAGCGGGAGGAGGGGCAGAGGGAGAGGGAGAAGCAGACTCCGGGTTGAGCACAGAGCCCCACACAGGACTCAATCCCAGGACCCCGAGATCACAGTCAGAGCAAAGATAGACACCCAACCGACTGAGCCACCCAGGTGCCCCACGAGAAGTATTTTATTAATGAAACATCCTTCTGGTCTTATACTAAAAGCATTCATCAAAACCAGACTCAGAACAAAAAATTGGAATGCACTATGAAATCTCTTTCTGTTGGGGTTGGCTAGCTGATCTTATTTTGTACGGATTCTGTTTCATTTTTCTCATCACATTGGAGTCACGGCTTAACAGAAGAGCCGCTGAAAGCCTGCATATTCCCATCACACCGTTTCCCTCATCGGCTCTGATTCTATTTTTCTTCCCAGTTCTTCTCTGTGGGCTTTTTAGCTCTCTCCCCTCGGGGGCCACAGTTCCATCATTTGTCCTCCACCCGTTGTTTTATTGTATCTATCTTATTTCTGGAACGTTCACAACTTAAGTGTCTTACATTTCTGAAAATCCCCAAAGCATCCGTAACCAATAGGCTTTCCCTTCTTCCCTTGCTCAACCTTCCCGAGCCAGGGGTGCCTTTTCCTGCACATCCTGCTTAGAGTTGAGGGTTGAGCTGAGAGCTTAGTTTTCTTCCTACTGAACCAATCCATGTACCTAGATGGCCTTCCATTTCTGTTCTCAAACAACTAAGCATGGCCTGCACTTTCAAAGTAGAGGAACTCTTTGTCGGAAAGAAACTTTTCTTTATCTCCCAGAGACATTCACCAGGGGATATTAATTTTTTAAAGGGAATGTAAACAACAATATAATAAGGAAGAAAAATCCCGCTCCTCATAGATTGTACTCACCTTTATCTCCTTCTCATTCACGCCCCATTCGGAAGGCTCGTTCAACCCCCCTCCCTTTGATTATGGGAAAATGCCAATTAACATAAAGGGCAAATGTCCCCTAAATCTTCAATAATATCTAACAAGCATGTGATTTTTTTCTACTCCTGACACATGTTGATGGTTTCATGGGCTAATGAATCTTCTCATTGAATTATTGAGCAAAAGCTTTAAATAAAAACATCAAAGAATCCTTTATCTTATTCTTTCCCTGCCACAGGACGGACCAACCTTGCAGCCCACCTCCTTATCAGAATACTAACACCGGCTGATTTACTCCCAATGCACGCTCCTCGGAACTGCGCTCTGCCAGAGAAGGCTGGGGGCTGTCCTGCCCACACACCCACGAGAACTCCCCGTGGGGCAGGGAGTCCTTTCTCTGGTTTTTCTACAACTGACTTACTACATAGTATCCTGATCCTGCTGACAGAATACTAAGTTGGCTACGCAGTTCCGTCGACACACCTTAGTTTACTAACAAAAAAGGTAAATGTTTTCCAACTCTACAATTATCTTCCATAATATCTAAGAGCATATAAGTTTATTCTCCTCCAAACACCTTCTGACGGTTTTGTGGGTTGATGGATCTTCTTAATGAACTACTGAATCCTTAAACCTCTAGAAAACAGTAGAAGCTTCTCTTCAGAGGTGGAAGTTTGGCATCTGTCTGGTGAGGTGCGGTTGTGTAGACCACCAATCTGGAACATTCTAGATTCGGTTCTGTTCTTCCCTGGTTATATCGCTAGGCTGGGTGATAGGGGCTAAAACACACTGGGGACTGAAGTGGAATGAACTTTCGAAATCCAAGTCTACTTCACCATATCTAACATCTGGATTGGTTCCTGAAAGGTTGTGTTTGAATTCAGTTTGGGTCATTGTATAATTTCCTCATTTACTTACACTATAAATTTTAGGATGCTTTACCTTGGCACCTAATTATCTTTAAAAGGTAGCTATTTCCAACATTTCTCTTTCTGTTTTTCTGCTCGTAGGCTTCTGATAAGTAGCTATTACCCTTGTAATGAATGCTTACAAGTGTCTTGGAAGCCGCACTTGTAATAAGACAATGCTTTTACAAGGCCTTAATTTATTTCTTTGAAACACAATTCCTCACGTTGGAGTTTTCTTTTTTTTTTTTTTTAAAGATTTTATTTATTTACTTGACACAGAGAGAGAGAGATTACAAGTAGGCAGAGAGGCAGAGGCAGGCAGAGAGACAAGGAGAGGAGGAAGCAGGCTCCCCGCCGAGCAGAGAGCCCGATGCGGGCCTCGATCCCAGGACCCTGAGATCATGACCTGAGCCGAAAGCAGAGGCTTTAACCCACTGAGCCACCCAGGCGCCCGTTGGAGTTTTCTTAAGCCGAGCGCACCTATGCTGGGAAGCCTTGGCAAATCTGACTGCGCTACGGGCACCGGGAAGGGCTGTCTTCGAGAGAGTCCTCTGTTCTAGGTATCTATTCCTGGGTAACCAACCGCCCCAGAACTTAGTGGCTTGGGATCTCTCCTGGAGTTGCAGTCAGGTGTTGGCTGGGCTGGAGTCACCTGAAGGCACTTGCCTGAGCCTCCAAGAAAGCCTCTTTGGGCATCTGTTGTGTGCTGAGGCTGGGGGGCTGGAACAGCTGGGGGCTGGCTGGGTGCCTCTCTTTCCCCAAAGCGTGTCCACCTGGTTAGATTGGGCTTCCTCCCAGCAGACTGATCTTAAGGTGCTTTTTTTTTTTTAAATTTTAAAAAAGATTTTATTTATTTATTTAGAGAAAGAGTGAGTGGGAGGGGTGCGGAGGGAAAGGGAAAGAGAGAATCTCAAGCAGACTTCGTCCTGAGTTCGGAACCCGAGAGGGGGCTCAATCTCATGACCCTGAGATCACAACCTGAACCAAAGTCGAGAGCCAGACGCCTCAGCAACTGAGCCACCCGGAGCCCCAAGGGGGCAGAACTTCTTTCTGGCGGGGGCTTCCCCAAGAGCATGCCGTTCAACAGAGCCCAGCCCACGATACGAGGCTTCTTCTGACGTAGACTTAGAAGTCACTCGGTGAGAAAGGGACAGGCAGGGCTAGGTAGCGAGCGACAGGTAGTGGGCTGTGTGAGAGGCTCATGCGGGGACTACATGATCAGGCTCACAGAAATCCCAGAAACGCTGAGGCGTGAGGAAACCAGAGATAAGGGAACAAGCCAGAAGACCACCCTGCCCTGGGCGTCAGAGGCGGGGCCTTTTTGTGACAGTCACCTTGTGACCAACAAAGAATGACCAGACTCGAAAGAAGAAGTAAGCCATTAAAGATGTTATCCCCAGTCCTTACTCAATGGTGCTTATCCGTGGAGACGTTAGAAAAATTTAAATTCCCTGGTCAGTTTTCAGTGAAAGCCCAACCCTAAAAGCCCTCATTGGCAACCAGGTAGGGATCCCTCTCACTCCTGAGAGCTTTTTCTGTATCCTTGCTTAATAAAACTATCTCTTTGCTCACTCTCCTTTGTCTGCGAGATTCATTCATTCTTAATGACCCTCCCGCATCATTAAGAGGGTCAAGTTCGATTCCGGTGAGCAAAGGCATGGACACGAGGGGTTGTAGCCTATCAGAGATTCCTCTGGAGTTTAGGCTGTATGGTTATTTTCACGTGTCTAACGTATCATCATGTTTGTAAAGTGGATTAACTAAGGTTGATACTACTTCTTCGACGTGTCCTCCTGGAAACACCTAATATAATAACGGTAATAATAATGCCATTGAAGGAGCAATTGCACTTTCCCTTACGGGAGATAGAATTGTGCAAAAACACATAAAAAAAATCTGCTCTCACAGAGCTTGCATTCTAGGTGGAGAGGAATACAGTACAGTAAAATAGAATATACATAGTATATCAAATGGTGTTAAACTCGAAGGAGAAAAAAAGCAGGGAAAGGATTAGGAAGTGTGTGCATGGAAGCAGGTTTGAACAGGCTGGTTTGAGAAGGCTGCCTGGAGGAGGGGACGTTGGAGCAGAGATCAGGGAGTAAGACATGGTCTTGGCGGAAAGAGTCTTATGGTAGAGTAAGGGGGCCATGTGGTTGGGGCTCGGCTGTGGGATGGGACAGGTGTTTGGAGACAGGGTCCGAGGGGTGGGTTGGAGCCTATGGACTGTGGGGGTCCTGTAAGGTCTTTCACTTGGCTTTTACTCTGAGTGTCAATGGGAAGCCATTGGAAAATCACTGGGAAACCATTGGAACGTCACTGGAAGCCTCTGGGGCAAAGGAGTGGCTTGTCAGTGGAATGGGAACAAGGGTGGAGGCGGGAACGAGTCAGCAGGTTACCACAGTCAACCCTGCGGGGGTGGATAGCGGCTTGGACCTGGGGTTTGGCCGCAGAAGTGGTAGGTAGTGAGATGTCATGTTACGGATATATTTTGAAGGTGGAACCAACACAGTTTGATTACAGATTGGATTTGGAGACAGGTTCCAGAGAAACTGCTCTGGGAAGTTTGGCTGTGAGTGGGAGGGAGTGGAGAATGGATGTGGGGCTCGGAGAGACCTGGGGCTCGTTTTTGTTTTGTTTTGTTTTGTTTTGTTTTTTAAGATGTGTCTCAGTCAGTGGAGTATGTGATTCTTGATCTCAGGGTTGTGAATTCGAGTCCCATGTTGGGTATAGAGATTACTTAAAAAAATCTTTAAAAAATGTGAATAATATTTGTATGCTGGTGGGAATGGTGAAATGGTCCAATAAAAAGGGAAGAGCTGTGGAGGAGAGACACGGGCTCACTGCTGGCAGGATGTCCTTGAATAGTGAGAAGGGTGGATTTAGGGTACAAATGAGGGGGCCCCTTGGGTGCCCCAACAGCTCACCCAGAATAATGGTGGAAGGACCAAGTTTCTGGTAGGGGGTGGATGTGGCATTTATGGGATTTCTCTTCTGATTGTCACCTTGTCTCCACCAGACCCATGGAAGGGGTTTGGGGGGTCTGGAAGGGGGACTGTTGGCAAAACAGTCATCGAAATGCAGGATGAGTTCAAAGAAAGGAAGGGAAGGGAAAGGGAGGTGGGACAATGCAGGGCAGAGGCCCTGCCAGGTTAAGGAGGAGAGGGAGGGGTCCTGAATGAGTAGGGGCGACAGAGCCGAGGGGTCCTGGAACTCTGAGGTAAGGCTCAGGGTCACCCAGGTGGTTCCCTACGCAGGTTTGAGGGTATTTTTTTAGATCCTGAAAACTTTTCTGAACTGTCTAAAAATATCTTATGGGCTTAACAGAGAAACCAAATCACTTGTGTCAAATAACAGACCCCCCCCAAACAACAGAACCACAGAACTTTAGGGTTTTCCGCTGTCAGGTCACCCCTAACTGCCCAGCCCATGGGGACACCCACTCCCACCCCCTCCCAGCCCCCCTCCCTCA